>ML810022.1:91369-101555 GCA_009831015.1 Picea engelmannii
CCCCTCAGTATTGTTGGATATCCCATCAATTGGTATCAGAGCGAAGGTTCCTTTAAGAATGGTCTAACAAACTGAAAGGAAGATCAAATTAAGCACACATGGGTGGACAAAAGATTTACACTAAGAATGGAACTCCAATACCTGGAAAAGAAGAATACATATTTTGGAGTACAAGAATGGAAAGTCATCTGAAGGCATTGAGACCTGATGTATGGAATTCAGTAATCACTGATTACTTCCCACCAAGCAGAGTAAGGACTCCAGCTCAAAAGAAATCCAAGGAAAGTAACTCAATGGCAATGAATACAATCCTTGATGGATTACCTGATGATGTCAAAGAAAAGATAGGTGAATATAACTCTGCAAAGGAACTTTGGGACAAAATAAAAGACCTCTACTCAGATGAGAAGTCAAATGAAGCATTTCAATCAGAACAAAATTCAGTCTACAACAATTCTAGTGATGAAGATTATGTTGAAGAATACTCAGACATAGAAGCAGAAGTCAACCTGGAAGCTGAGCTTGTAAGTGCTTTGGACGAAATAAGAAAATATAAACAAAGGTGTAAACAACTAAAGAATCTCATGCAGGAGCAAAGGAGGAAACAAGGTTCAAAGAATAAAGAACTTGAGCAAATCATAGCTGACTTTAGAATCCAAGTCCAACTGGATCAAGAAAAATTGGAATCCTTGGAACAATCTCTTAATAAGGAGCAACAAAAGTTTGAAGAGCTCAAACAACAACAGCTTGAAAGTAAGGAAGAAAATCAGACCTTAAAAAGACAACTAATGTCCTCGCAAGAGGAGCTTCACAGTTCAAGACAACAAGCATCCATTAGCGTGGAAGAAGCCAAGAATTTAAAACAAGAAGTTGTTGGACTCAAGAATCAACTGAAGACTGTTGAAAAATTCAAGAAAGGAACTAAAGCCCTTAATAAAATTCTCAGACTACAAAGATTTCCCTCGAAAAAATCTGGCCTTGGATATGACCAAGTACACATGGTTAAAGGATCAAGTCATATTACTCAGATTGATGCAGAAGATGACATGTGTTGTGATGATACCTCCAAAGGAACAACTATGCAGCAGAAGAATGACAAGAATGCAAACTCCTATGCTAAAGAATCTGCTCATCCTCCCATGAAGATGTATCAAATCAAAAGATCAGATCAAGGAAGACATTCTGAAGCTACTCATACACCTCAAAGTAAGTTTAGAATAAAGACACATTCATTGATGAATCAAAGGGAGTATGAGAGTATTTTTAATGGTTATTGTTTTTCTTGTAATAAGTATGGTCATAAAGCCTTGGATTGTAAGCATCATGGAAGAAAACAAGTTGGTAGGTTCAACAACAGTACAAGGTGTTGGAACTGCAATCATGTTGGACATATTGCTACACAGTGTTACACTATGATATGCTATAGTTGTGGTGGATATGGCCACAAAACCTATAAATGCTGGAAATCAAGAAAACAATCAATGAGAAATGTGTCATACAGGATGACAAAAGAAGTAAATGAAATATGGAAGAAAAAAGAAACTGCAATAATAAATTATCAGAGAACAAATCTCAAGAAACCGGGACACTCACAGATGTGGATAGCAAAGACTGAACAAGTGAATAGGAGATTGGTAGGTGAAACTTCTAATGAGGAATATTCTCAAGACAAATATAATGAAGCTTTTGGTGCACATAATAATGATGTTGATGATGAATTCAGTGATGATTATCTCAGAGATCTTCCAATCCTATTTTAATGGTACACTGAAACTACTTCTAAAAGAAAAGAAAAAAATTTAAAAAAAAGGATCTTTGTCTAGAAAACTACAAAGACTATGCTCAATGAAGCAAATTATCTGATAGATATTCCATCAATTAGTATTGATATTGGAGGGAAGTCGTAAGCACATTAGTAATCATATTGAACAGATGTCAGCTCATGATTAATAGTAGTAAAACGTCTTGTGAAGCCTGTTTTGGAAGAGCTCATTCGGTAAAATATTTCAAGGTCTTTGGAAGTAAGTGTTGCATCAAAAGGCTTGATAAGAATATCATAAAATTTGATGCCAAATATGATGAAGGTATCCTTCTTGGATATGCTTCTACCAAGAAAGCATACAGATGCTACAATATTATACATAAGATTGTTGAGAGTGCATATGTCAAGGTGGATGATATAAAAACAATTGGTATCCTAATTAGAGATCAATGAGAATCAATGGGAAAATCCAAGATTTTTCTGAATTAGATGAGATACAATTGCGCAGTGTTCCAATAGGACAATGACATCCACAGAAGCAGCATTTTGATGTACAAAATGATGTACATGGCATCCTGTAGAAATAACAAGAGGAGAAACCATGTCAGAAAAAGATACCCTTTCAAAACAAAGGGGGAGAACAGTCATCAAAAGCTCAAAGGAAGTTTTGGTTAGCAAATAAGAATGTAATTAGATTAAATCTTGAAAGGACTCGATCACTACAAAAATTTGTATCAAGAAAGACTACTCACTTGAAAACACAAAAATCCCAATCAACTGAGATAAGAAGTTAGTAAATTACTATGGGATGAAACCTTGTCAAGAAGACCTACCTTCTCAGAAACAAGTGTGGAGAATAGTCAGAAACAGAGAGAAAGCATATTGACAGAAGGAGTCATTCAGTTAATAGAGAAAAAGGTTGATTACAGGAGGAGTTACCAGTGGTCAGAGAAGTACTTATACAGACAGATCATAGAAGAAGAAACCCTTTGCCATTGATGTCAAAGGGGGAGAGAAACTTCATAAAAGGAAAACTTCATAAGAGGAAAGCATCTCCACAGGGGGGGGGGGGGATGTATATGAAGTTAGTGTGTTTCCCTCAATGACAAAGGGGGAGATTGTTGGAAATATTGTCATTGATGTCAACAGTCGATGAGATGATCTGTTGTTAATGATGAATTACCATAGATGAGATTGTCATTGATGTCAACAAGTATATCAGTTAGCAGATGATGTCAAACAGTGTGCAGAGATCGATAGCGTAAGCTCAAAAGGGAAAACACAGTACATAAGCAATAACATGATTATTGTTGATCACGATAGGATCAAAAATGTTCCTATGATCTAAGATTAGGAGAGTTAGTGAATGAAGAGCCTCAACAGCAGTTTGATCAGAGTAAAGAAACCTCAGCAGCCATCCGATCAAAAGATTGACCGTGTTGATCATCTAAGTATTACAGACGTCAGTTAGGCGAGTGACCATGGGCTTGAGGACCGTTGAAATATCGTGACCGTCGGATCTGTTGGAAGATCATGACCGTCGGATCATGTTCGAGTGGAAGGACATGATAAGATACAAGAGTTGCATCGCAGAATAGATATTGACCGTCATATCATCCGATGTAAATCACAGTCATCGGATCGTCCGAAGAAGATCTCAAGCGTCAGATTGTCCAAATCAAATCAGGGTCGTCTGATCGAGAGGACACATGGTGGGAGATCAACATTTCTTTGACTCAAGAAATGGAAAAGTCAAAAGTGAGTGTTGTGGGAACTCGCGATATGCGAGGTCGCAAAATGATCCTGGTCGTTGGAGCCAGAGGACACGTGGCGAGCGATTGGAAATTTGTTGACTCACAAATCAGGAAAGTCAAAGGTTGAGTTGTTGGAACTCGCGAGGTGTGAGGTCGTGACATAATATGGGTTGTCAGATCATAGATGATCATGGATCGTTGATCATTCTGAAATCATCAGGACTGTTTGTTGTCAAGGAGGGCATGTGGCGAAGGGTCATCGTTTCGCTGACTCGAAGAGTGAAGAAGTCAAAGATCCATTCGTGAGAATTCGTGAAATGCAAACTCGCGATTTGATCACAGTCGTCGATGAAAGGGAGAATGAGGACCATTGATTCGAGAAGGACATGTCAGCAATCCACGCCAACAATATACATCAGCAAGGACACATGGCACAGTCAAAGAATGACAAGTGTCAAGATGAATCGACATTTCAGGCACATGTATATCGTGAATTTGAATAACACGTGGAAGTTGCTCCGCACGTGCCAAGTCATCATATGATGTCAGCAGGTTTACATTACGTTGCCAGTTTCTACTTCAGGAGTTTTACATAGCAAGCAAATACTCTAATATCCTGAAGTCCCGAACGTCGAAATTCCGAAAGGGACACGCGTCATTAGATTGACAACTTCGGAGATTTGACATGTTGGAAGTCATGAAAACCCGAAGGGCAAAGTGTCGAAATTATGACAGCCATCCATCTCGATGAATGATTAAGTCTTAGCCATCAGATTTAGCAGTGAAAGGATGAGTGTAAGGTTATAGTTGACCATTGATCTGTCTCCGCAAATATAAATGTGAATCGTCCGATTGTTTCAGTGATATCGTAATTGGGAGTTTTGTAATGTTGTAAGTCACAAAGACCTAAAGGTCAAAGTGTCGAAATCCCATTAGTCATTCATCTCGTCAGAAGATTGAATCGTGATCATTGATTTGGTAAAGCACTCAAGCACTCATTTAGGCTTAGCATTTGGTCATCGCTGATGGTCATATGCTATAAGTGTTTTATTATATCTCGCTATACTTGGTTAGCCCATGGTTCTGTAACACATGGTCATATGTGATTTTTTGAAGGAAGCGCCTTCATGGAATTTGGTCTCTATGAATATAACAGAGATTAGGGATCGAGTATAAAGGACTAAATTGATCCATGACTGTGATCAATTTATGACAAAAATGAACCAATATACAGTCATGATTAAAAGAGAGTTAAATCATGAAAAACATGAATAATGAATAAAAAGGAAAAATGATATTAATTAAAGTTTAGATTATCATTTTAAATGAAAAGGTACAATGGTTCAAATAAAGGGACACGGTGTTTTAAATTTCACACCAGTTTGAAGAATATATAAACGAGAAAAAGTGGTGAGAAGATTGTGTCTCTGTGGTTGAGATTAGAAGATCAAAAACAGAAGCAAAGTCCAAGATGAAGAATTGTTCGTTCTAAAGGTGCCTGTCAATGTCTTATTGAAGATCAAGAACAGAAGAAGACATAGAAGAAGTTATGCAATCCAGTACTTGATACAGAATACCATACAAGCAAAGGTTGCAGCAAACAAGTAAAAATTACAGCAATGGTTGTGTGAGTCAAATTCAGTGAAGAACAAAAGAGAATGTATTGCATTATAAAATAAGGGTGGTCGGGTGGTGCAAGGGAAGGTTGGAGCCTACAAGGGAGTTGGTGCTTCCTTGTCAGTTGTAGCTAACTAAAAAGGGGGTCGAAGCCTCCTATCGGTTGGTGCTGGTGAACATAGCGAGTTGGTGCTTCCTTGTCAGTTGTAGCTGACTAAAAAGGGATGAAGCCTCCTACCAGTTGGTGTTGGTGAACATAGGGAGTTGGTGCTTCCTTGTCAGTTGTAGCTGACTAAAAAGGGGGTCGAAGCCTCCTACCAGTTGGTGCTGGTGTATGAGGGTGTGGGTGCATCCTTCCAGTTGTAGCTGCAAATGGGGTGTGGTAGCATCCCTTTAGTTGTAGCTGAAGAAACTTGGGAATGTCTCTCCATCAAGTTGTAGCTTGAAAACAGTTTTGTAAAAGAACATTTTATTAATGAGAAAAGAGTTGGTGGTTTTCCCTGTTGGGTTCCACAATAAAGTCTTGTGTTCATAACGTTTGTTGTTCATCATATATTTCTTAATTGAATAATTAATATGTGTGCTTAATATGGATGAAGTTAAAAATAAAAAGTAGGCAATATTGATTCACCCCCCCTCTCGGTATTGTTGGATATCCCATCAATAATACTTTGGAACCACAGTATTATTCAGAATATGATAATTTGAAGGGTATGGTGATTAACTCTAAACCCTTTTCATAAAAAAAAAATTAATATTAAGAAGGTATTTAATATTTTCATTATTTTGCCAAAATTTACAAGAGACGAATTTGGAAGAGAGACATATCGAGGAGCATTGTGGAGCAGAAGAATACTTTGAAACAACAGAAATATTTAGAAAATCAGGATTTGAAGAGTATGGTGATTCACTCAAAACCCTACATTCAGAAAAGTAAAAATAAAAAAATTTATACTTACTTAAACCCTTGTTTTTTGTTGCTTACGTGAATGCAAAATTTCACCCTAGAGTTCAACTCCCTCTGTCACTTCAGAATTAAGGCTTTTTGTTTTAGGTATTTTAGATCTAATGGGTTTGTTTTTCTATATAAAGTTTTCGCATGTGATGCAAAGGGACCACTTATTGCATCAAATCCCAAACGCAGTCGACCCTCTACTTTTCTTTTTTTTAAACAGTTTCTGATTTGACGTTTTTTTTTAAATGTTTTCCACTTTTTCGGTGCGCCTTTTCGACAGAAACGCACCGATGTGTTTATGTATAAGGAATGCACCGATTAAGCTAGATTTTAAAAAATAAATAAATAAATATGGTGCATAAAAAAAATATCACCGATGTTCTCATCTAAACAACACAGAAAATTTGTCATGTATTTTTTTTAATTTTTCTTCTCATCGGTGTGTAATTTTTCTATTGTTTTTTTTTTTATGAAGGTTTAATTTTTTTGCTATGCTTTTGTTTTCTATTGTAGTCGTTGTGATGTCTTCTATATATATCGCAATGTTGTAATTCACAATATTTTAAAAAAGAAATTAAATTGTTCGATGTGTGTTGTTGTATGGAACGCACCAGTGTGTTTTATGTAATAAACACGCCGGTGCTTTGAATATAAAAAGCACACCGGATACGACAATTTTTTTCGCAGAAAATTATGTAATTTATTTATAAAATATATTTAATAATTTATGTATTGAATGGTACATGTTGTATATTGATAAAAATATGAGTGAGAAGAGTTCAAATAAGAAAATTTTTGGTCGACACAATGATGACACATCCGGAAAAACAAAAAAGGCAGGTTCTCTATAAATTCTATACAAAATTAATATGGATGAACTATATGTAAGTTTGACTAATATGTATTGGTTAGTGTGTGTCATACAGGGCCACAAAATGAGGAATCTCAATAACATTATTTCTAATCTAAATTCAGAAGAGCGTAAAAGCTTTATGAAAAAATTGCAAAGGGATGAATCATATGAATGAAAAAATACTATTCAATATGTTTTTTTTTTTTTTTTTCATTAATAATACACTTAGGAATATTAGATGACATGTTTCAAACAATCTATTAATTCACATATGTTTAATTTTCTACAAGCACCGGCAATGAGAGAACAAAATGTCATTATAACAAAACAAAATTAATTAATATAGAAGATGTAAATGATGATGGATTGGTCCTTAGCTCATCTGAAGTGGTGTTGGAGATTAATCAAAGGGGGGGGGACTTTTACAAAACTGTGAAGTATATAGTGGAACGAACGTATAGACGTACTTTCCACTTACAATATAGAAATCAATCCAATGATTCCAAGAACCAAGTTATATTTAAACTACATGAAGCATTTCTAGAGCAATGGTCAATGAGACCTGTTAGACTTGCAATAGCAAAAACATACAACAACAAAAAAGAATCATTCAAAAAGTAATATTCCTAAGAACACTTTTTTAGAATATATATATATATATATATATATATATATATTACAAAGTATTCATTTATTAATATATCAATTTTGTGATATTTAGTTTTCATATATCAATATAAAAATACTTTATTGTCGTGTTATTTTTTCAGGAAAATTATGAAAATCCTAGAGGACCAACGAGTTCATATCTGAAATATGTCAGTAGGAATGTCCAAAAAAGTGTACAAGGAGATGGTCAAAGAATTGGACATAATTGCATCGCATGAGGAGCTATCTCAACAACAACGTGCTTCAAATGTATGTAATTATTGAATTTTTCTATTAGGTACAAATAACTAATTATACATTAAATATTAATTTTCAAATATTCTCTTACAGAAAAGAAAAGAAAATGGAACTCATTCTTTACATAAAACTGGACGACAAGGAAGAAAACGATTGATAGCAAATTTTGTGAGTAATTGATATTTTATTATAACAACTTAAGGTTTTTTTTTTTGTATATTTTAAATTGTTTTACAACAACCATCATTGAATGTATTCAAACGGGTGCTAACATACAAAGAAGAGCCATCAGAAAAATTGATTGACATTGGGTTAATTAAGGGTTGTGAGTATATGTTGGCACAGGGGCAGACCCAAGGTTCAACTCTAAGACCACACCAACAAGCCCTAACTATTAGCCCTTTCAACAACACCTATGAGGCAAATGCAGTCTCACCCGAAGCAAATATCGGGGGGTTGTAGGACAAAGGTGTCTACAACCAAGGGGAATGTCAAGTGGATCATATACAATAACAACACGGCATTTATATATCGTTTACCAGCTTGGCTCTACTCCGCACAACTATCTATCAGATCTAACACAGTAATGCAATAACAATATATCAAAGGGAAAAGAATAGAGCATCAATCACACACAACACAAGATGTATGTGGTTCACCCTCTCTCTAGGGATACGTCCACAGAACTGTGTTTTATAATATATTAAGATGAAGCATACAGTTCTTGTATGCGCTCTTAGCTAGCAGATCTTCTTCTTCTTCTCTCTTTCTCTCCCCTCCCTGCGCACCCAGCTACAGAGTTGATCTTCGCACCCAGCTGAAGATCTTACAATACCATAAGGCTCTTACACTTAGCACTTCTCTCTCTCACAACAATAATCACCCATGCAAATACCAAAACTAGAATGACAATACCAACCACCTATCCCTGGTCCTTTGGACCTCTATAAATACATTACAATCACTCAACAACAGCTTTAGGTCGAGACCTAGGTGTCAAAACCCTAGATACCAAAACCTTAGGTGTCTAAAACCCTAGGTCAACTTGACCCGCATTTTTAGGACTTTGCCAGCCTGTCTTTCCTTCCTTCTCACACGGTGCTCCAAAGCATCCAATAGTGGCTTTTTCCACTTGTTGAGTTGTCCACGATCCGTCTTCCTTGTTGATCTGTCATCCTTTATCTGCTCGTCCAATGGTTTGCTTTCTCTTACTTCACTCCACCTTTTCTGCTCTTCTGCTCACTTCGACCCAATGTGATCTGAAAATGATATAGGCTTGTATTCTTGAAATTATTTGCAAAGTTTTATTTTAGTGTGCTTATGCAAAAGGATCAATTTGCAAACAAAAATTTCAGAGAAAATTACACATTCAAGATGCAAATAATAACCAGCAAATATAGTGAACAGTAAACACATAACACAGCAAATGATAGAGTTCACCCCTCTCTTGGGCTACATCTCCTGGTCTAGCTTCCAATGGATCTTTTATATTATTTGATAAAAGTGCTAAAATATGTTCTTTACAATGCTCAAAATGCCAAATAGATGGCTCCAATGGCTTTAGAACATCCAAAAAACCCTAGCTGGGCTTTTTCGGCACCTGATTTGGCCAAAAATTGAAGAAGATAGGCTTCCTGGAAGTTCCCCTTCAAACTTGTTGTCTCTGGATCACCAAAATGCACCTCTGTGTGTCCAACCTAGCCTCTTCGCACTTTTCCATGATTAAACCTAGCATCAGACACATAATTGCAACACGCGCGCAACTGTAGAATGGTTAGGGAACCTAGCCCCCTAACCACAAGCCGTTGGATGCATGGATCACGTGACTGCACCTCCGCACATAAAAGGGCTAGATCCAAGTTGTATGGTTAAGCACCAAGTGTCCAGGCGCGCGGGGCTTTGAATGCACACGTGGTGTGGTCGTATGGTAAACCATATATATAACAAGAAACATAGCATGGGCTATTGGTAACCCACACCATGCGAAGGCGCTCCACCAAGGCGGGAGGTCCGGGGTTCGACCCCCACGGACTCCATATAATTTTCACAACCAAACCAAAAACGGTGCCATGTGGTTGCCCATGTCTGGGCCACATCAGTGTACGGCCCTGCCATGTCAACGTATGGCCCTGCCACGTCAGCAACTGTACGGACTGTACAGTCATCAATTATTTTTTGCCTATTTGACAGTTTGAACAGAATGTGATATCTCACTCATCCGACGTCTGTTTGAACCCGTTCGAGTTGTGTTGGGTTCATGACGATGAGGCCTATGCACCTGTTCAATTTGAAGTGATTCTGAGCACTTTGAATTTTGAGCAAAATTTGATCCCCTGGAT
>ML810022.1:110575-126948 GCA_009831015.1 Picea engelmannii
GAAGACAAATCTACTCCCAAAACCAAAGCTCTTCTCCTAAATTATTGAGTAAAGCTTTGCACATTTTGCCCTTTAGCTTGTCTAAAATTTTGCCATTCCATAATAGCTTTTTGCATATATGCTAATGGATAAAATTGCTTTTTAATTGCAACAATAAAATCATTCCAAGAGGTTAAAATTTTACCATGTTTCTTCATGTCCTCTTGAGTCTTGGCTTCCCACCAAATGAGTGTTGCACTATCCAATCTTAAAGAAGTAAGCTGAATCTTAGTTTCATCATCTTGAATTTTTTGTATTCTACAATACACTTCAATCTAACGAATCCAGTTATCTAATTTCTCAGCATTTACCTCTCCATTGTACATTGGCAATTCAAATTTAATATCAAGCTTAAACAAAGGAATTTGTGGAGGAATTTTACCATGTCCCCTTGGAGAATTTGGAAGAGGTTGTGAATTGGTAGAAGAAGAGGAAGATGGAGGTGAGGGAGGTGGAGTAGCACCATTCCCTCCATTTCCTTTTGGAGTTTTATCACCACTGTCTCCCTTGTTCTTTGAAGGGTTGGAGTCTTCACCTTGCAACCTTGCATTCCTTTATTCCATCAAGACTTTCATCATTTCCCTCATATCCATGAAAGCCTTTCTGAGATCTTCATCTTCTGTAGGAATATTTTCATGACTCTCTTCATGAGCCATACTTGGTGAATGTCTCCTTGAAGCTTGAGGTGATAATATAACCTTTCTTCTTGAAGGATGAGAACTTGGCTCTACAAGTTGACCTTCTCCTCTTGTGAGTTTCAACCTTGTGAGCATCAAAAAACAAACACTTTCAAATAATCAAGCCTTCAAAAACCTATGCTCTGATACTAACTTGATCTGAAAATGATAAAGGCTTGTATTCTTGAAATTATTTGCAAAGTTTTATTTTAGTGTGCTTATGCAAAAGGATCAATTTGCAAACACAATTTTCACAGAAAATTACACATTCAAGATGCAAATAATAACCAACAAATACAGTGAACAGTAAACACATAACACAACAAATGATAAAGGAGTTCACCCCTCTCTTGGGCTACATCTCCTGGTCCAGCTTCCAATGGATCTTTTATATTGTTTTCTCAAAGTGCTAAAATATGTGCTTTACAATGCTCAAAATGCCAAATAGATGGCTCCAATGGCTTCAGAACGTCCAAAAACCCCTAGCTGGGCTTTTTTGGCACCTGATTTGGGCAAAAATTGAAGAAGATAGGCTTCCTAGAAGTTCCCCTTCAAACTTGTTGTCTCTGGATCACCAAAATAAACCTCTGTGTGTCCAACCTAGCCTCTGTGCGCTTTTCCATGCTTAAAACTAGCACCGGACACATAACCACAACACGCATGCAACTGTAGAATGGTTAGGGAACCTAGCCCCCTAACCGCAAGTCATTGGACGCATGGATCACGTGACCGCACCTCCACACATAAAAGGGCTAGATCCAAGTCGCATGGTTAAGCGCCAAGTGTCCAGGCGCGCGGGGCTTTGAATGTGTGCGCGGTGTGGTCTTATGGTGATTCGCATGTGAATGGAGGCTGGGGCTTAGCCCCAGCTCGGTCCGTGCCCAAACCATAATATAATTCAAATTTAAATATAATTGAAACCATATATATAACAAGAAACATAGCGTGGGCTATTGGTAACCCACACCATGCGAAGGCGCTCCACCAAGGCGGGAGGTCCAGGGTTCGACCCCCACGGACTCCATATAATTTTAACAACCAAACCAAAAATGGTGCCATGTGGCAGCCCATGTCTAGGCCACGTTAGCGTACGGCCCTGCCATGTCAGCATACGGCCCTGCCACTTCAGCAACTGTATGGACTGTATAGTCAGCAGTTTTTTTTTGCCTGTTTGACAATTTGAACATAACGCAATATCTCACTCATCCGACGTTTGTTTGAACCCGTTTGAGTTGCGTTGGGTTCATGATGACGAGGCCTACGCACCTATTTGATTTGAAGCGATTCCGAGCACTTTGAATTTTGAGCAAAATTTGATCCCCTGGATCACAATGACAGTTACTGTGTCTTCCGCGCAGTTAGCATTTTTCCTTTTCTTCCTTGATCTTCGCTTACTTCCATAACCAAGGGCCAACAGGCCCCCAACACTGACCTGTGACTCATCCCAAGGCACTTCATATCTGATCCTTCTGCTTTGCTTCATCTTCAGACTGCGCAGGGCAGCCTGTGCTTCCAACTCTAGTCCTCCCTTCCTCCCTTGTGCAGACTATCTTTTCTGTGTCTGATACCCAGTTTCAACTACACCTGGTACCTAGACCCTTTTCCGCGTGTTTTTACTGAGAGTTGCGAGGCAGCTAGTTGTCATAATACAACTTCAGTTGGCTCTCGTTCACCAAACCTTCCTTCCATTCTCCATTCAAAGTCTTCAACTACACAGCCCCTCCTTCTATAACATAGGCAACCTCGTATGGCCCAAGCCAATGCGTTCTAAACTTTCCTAGATGCTTCATAAATTTACTGTCATATACCAATACCATATCACCTTGCTTAAATCCCTTCTTCTTAATGTGTTTGTCATGGTAGGCCTTCTCTCTTTCCTTCTGTACTTGTTGATGGAATCCTACCATAAATCTATCTTTTCCTAGTTCAACCAACTGCACGAGCCTCTCTTGAATAGCGCTAGCGTCATCCATACCTGTAAAGGCAACAATTCTTAGGCTTGGTACCAAATATTCCATTGGGATAATGGCTTCGAGACCATAAACCAACTTAAAAGGGGTTTGCATTGTTAGCTTCTTGAAAGTGGTTCGATAGGCCCATAGTACTGCTAGTACTCTTAAATCCCAATCATCCATGTTCACACTGCAAATATTCGTCAGTGTTGTCTCCAAGATCTTGTTGAATGCTTCAACTATCCCATTCTCTTGTGGATGGTACGGTGTGCTCTTCTGGTGATGTACTGCAAATTCCTCAGTCAAGGATTCAATGGTCTTATTGATGAAATGTGTGCCTTGATCACTCATAAGGATCTTTGGGAATCCAAACCTGGCTATGATGTCATCAAATATGAAGCACGTAGTTGTAGTTGAACTACAGTCCTTAACTTCTCTTGCTTCGGCCCATTTGGGCAAGTACTCTATCGCAGTGATTATGTACCTTGCTCCTGTGCACTTTCCTGGTGGGTTTATAGGTCTCACAAAATCAATGGCCCATTTCTCAAATGTTTGTAGAGTCAGTTGTGGTGCTAATGGCATTTCATCTCTTCTGGACAGTTTCCCAACTCTTTGGCATACATCACAGGCTCTGTAATAGTCCTTAGCATCTCTATGTAAGGTAGGCCACCAAAGGCCAGCTCTAAGAACCTTATACGCAGTTTCTTTCCCTGCGTAGTGTCCTCCTACGATGCCTTCGTGAGATTCTACAAGGATCAATGGTCACTCTACCTCCATTACACATCTTCTTGATATCTCATCAGGTCCCATCTTGTATAGTTGTCCCGCTATAAGTGAAGAGTCTACAACGCACACTACTAGTTGTTTCTTCTAGGGAATTGTATACTCACTAGGTGTCATTCATGTTGACAGGAACTGGACTATCTCTACGAAGTGATCATCACTCTTTCTAATGGCTAGTAGTTGTGCATCCGGTAGTGTGTCCTCCAAACTAGTAGGCTCTTCTCCATGTTCCAACCTCGACAAGTGGTCAAGACCTTTGTTCATTCTTCCTGGCTTCACCACAATTTCAAAATCATATTCTTGGAACAATGGAAGCCATCTGCATAATATTCCCCCCAACACTGACTAAGTATTTCAGCACAGAGTGATCGGTAAACATTTTAAAGTGTCTTCCCAACAAGTAGTGGCGGAACTTCTGTAGCGCATACACCATGGCTAACCCTTCTCTTTGAGTGGTGATGTAATTGATCTCAGTTGTTGATAGCTTCTTGCTAGCAAAGGATAATGGGTGGTCGATGTCTCATGTTCCCGGTTGTGCTAACACATCTCCTAACGAAATAGAAGATGCATCAACATGTACGTGGAATTCCTTTCTCGAGTCTAGAAAAACCAGAATAGGCACAGTAACCATTTTATGTTTCAGCATGTCGAAGATCTGTTGGCATTCTTCTGTCCAGTGAAATTGGCAGTCCTTCTTCAGAAGTTTCTCCATGGGTGTTGTAATATGTGTGTAGCCTTTAATGAACTTCATGTAATATCCAGTATGTCCCAGCACAGTGCGCATCTGTTTGACTAAAGTAGGAGGGGGTAGATCAACTATAATGGCAATTTTAGATGGATCTACCAACAATCCCTGCTTGCATATGATATGACCTAACAACACTCCAAAGGGTGAGAAGAAGATGCACTTCTTCAGGTTTAAAGCAATCTGACATTGCTTGCACTTGTCCAACATTATCCTTAGACATTCAATATGATTCTTCAATAAACTAAAAACAATCCAATCATCAAAGTATGCTTCTAGAAATTTATGTAAAAACTCTTTGAATGCTTCGACCACCACCCTAGAAAAGATGGTTGGGGCATTCTTCAATCCAAACGACATCATTGTATACCGATATGATCCCCATTTTGTTGCAAATGTGGTTTTATGGCGATCTTCCTTGGCAATCTGTATCTGATGGTATCCTGAAAATCCATCTGTAAAAGAATATACCTCCTGGCCTCCTACATTATCCAACACTTCAACAGTAAATGGGGTAGGGAATGGGTCATGCAAACATGCATCATTTAGCTTCCTGAGATCCACACATATCCTGATCTCTCCTGTCTTCTTGTCTTGTACCACAATGGGGCTAATCCACTCTGACTCTTCAACAAGTTCTATGATTCCAACTTCTAACATTCTGTCAAGCTCAATCTTCACTTTTTCCTTATATTTAGGGTACAACTTGTAAGGTCTTTGTTTGAATGGTCTTGCATCTAGTTTCAAAGGGATCCTCATCTCTCTCATAGGTCCTTTAATGCCCTTCATATCAGTGAACTTGGTCGGAAACAACTCTTGATATTCATGCAGTAACTCTATAATCTTTTCAATAGTAGCAGCATTCCAATAATCTTCGACATTTGCAAGCTTAGGTGTCTCCTCTTTTCCAATATTGAATTTCTTGATCTTGATCAGCTGTCCAATAAATGGTAGCTCAACTCTTGGTCCTTCCACATCTCTCTGGCCTTCTGTTTCTGCGATTTTCACCTTCCTAGGATCATTGTCTTCATCAGCATTGATGTTGTAACAACCTTGCAGTTTCTAGAGAGGCATAGTCCATTCGTCCTCTTCTTGTTCTAAGGGGAGACTAGATGCCTCCTTGAATACTTTCTGTCTTACAAGCTGTAACACTTGATCTACTAAAGGATATTGACTTTCAAATAAGAAGGTAGTTACAAAATTCTGAGTCATACCTTCCCAATTTGCAGTGATGAGGCGCAGTTTTTCTTGCAGGTACCAGTTGATAGGTGTAGTGTCCAGCGTGTTAATGAATTTGTGCACCCACTGTGCTTGAGGAATGTTGCTCCAGGCTTCCTTACAACTTCGCACATGGTCCTTCGGACAGCTTCGACCTGTATACCTAACTTCCCAGCCTTCTACTTGTGTTGAGAACCACTTTGTCATCAAAGTACAACATTGTACCCAGTCTGTAATGTTGTTTTTGTGTGTCCGCCACCATCTTGTTGGTGTTTCTTTCAAAGCCTCATCCATTGCCAATAGTCGTTGTTGCGTTGGTACACTTTCTTCAAAGTCCGACAAGAAGGTTTCTAAAGGATTCAGACCATCAATGGTGGTAAGTTACTTACTGTTGTGTCGATCTAGCATACTTCTCTGGTTAATCTAGCACATCACCTTGTAGATACTTCATACATTTTGTTCTTCCAGTTCTCCAGTGCTTCCTCTGAATCTGATGAACATGCGTTGTCACTTCGCCAGCTTAGGTTTCCATCGGTCATGGGATTAATTTAATCCCATTGTCTGGTTGTTAGTTTATATATGTTTTCCAGTTCATATGTGTGGTCTTCTTCTCTGATGGGCTCAGTGTATCGTTGACCTTCATCAGGATCTAAAGGTGCAATGACCCTAAGGCCATCTCCTTCAAACATCATTTTTCTTTTCTTTAAATCAACCACAGTGGAATTATTGAAATCCCAATCAATTCCTAACAGAGCAGGGTAAGGACAATTGTCATCAACTATCTCAATTACCTCAAAGTCTGCAAACGTTCTTACTCCGTCGATGTCCAGAGGGACATGTTCCAAACGTCCAAAGGGGCTGACAGCTTGTTGATTAGCCATCCTGAGCCTGATAGGGGAATAAATCAACTTAGGTTTTCCCATCAGTGCCCGGGTCTGCTTCGTCATGACATTGACCTCTGACCCTAAGTCAAGGACCACATAGTCTATATCATACTCTCCAATTTGAGCATTCAAGTATAATTCCTTATTTGTCCTTCTCCTTTTAGAGACTTGGTGTACTTCCCTATTCAGTAAGGGGTCTATCTTTCCTAGCTCGTATTGTCTAATTAAATTTTGTAGCTCTTGGACATCACCTTCATCTTGAATCAACTTAATGCAAGTGTATAAAAAATCCATGAGATTGCTTACCTCTTTTCTTTCTTTTGGCAAAGCAGACTGATCGAATTCCAGAGGCATTCCATATTCCCTTACTTCTGGTTGAGTCTTTGATGAAGAACTTTGGTCTCCCCTGAATTCTTTTCTTGCCTCCTCAAATATTTGCCTTTCTTTCTTTGCATCAAAAGTTTTGGTCTTCTCTGCAGCTTTCCTGATTCATGGTTCTTCTATAGTCTTCCCTGGGGTCATTCTGTCTTCTCCTGTAACAGTGCCTCCTCTAGTGATGACAACGACTCTAGGGTCCTCTCCGCGAAGTTCAACGTATATCAGTTGCACTTACAGGTTCTGTTGAGGTCCTCGTCTCTCCTGAAGCTTGGCTAACAACACATGACAATCCTCTATAACATGTTTGAATGAACTGCAATAGCTGCAAGTAGTACAAGGGTTCTGACAGACCCTTGCTAAGTGTCTTGGTTGCGCACAGTTGTAAAAGATAATATGTCCTCGACCTCGACCCATACCTCCTCATCGTCATCTTCCTCTGAATCCACCATGAGGGTTGAAGTTCCCTCTTCCTGGTGAATTATACTGCGTAGTGTTTCCTTCTTGTTGTACTTCACCTTGAATCTTGTATATATCCCTCGACCTTTCATGCATGAGATTGTAAGCCCTATAATCTCTATCATCATGTCCCATGGACTTATAGAACGTGCAATACAAATTTGTGGGTGTCTGAACATATTTTTTCATGTAGTAGCACTCACCAGGGTGATGTCTATTTCTGCATACCTCACACCAAGGTAGGGTAACTTGTTTCAAGGGGCTTGAAGCTTCAAAGGCCAAGTATTCATGGAATAGGGGACATTGTTCCTTATCATGGCCTTCTAATCTGCATCTGACACACCAGATGTATTCTCTTTTATCTTTTCCCTTGTCTTTCTTCATATCTTCGACCTGCAGAGACAAACTAGTTAGTTGACTCAAGATTTGACTCATACCTAAGATGGATTCTCCCATAGGGGTTGATTCTAGCTTCATGGCGATCTCCAGCGCCTCAGCTTGCGAAGAAATCTTATGTTGCATCAGAGGAACTCTGATGTGTGGTAAGAGAGCAGCGATGAACCATTCATTGTTCTACTCATTTGGGATCTGAAAGGTCAATTGACCTGTTAAGGTCTTGAACCTTTGATCGAACTCCCAAACAGGTTCAACTACCTTCTGCTTGATCTCTTTTATCTCTGTAATACATTGTGACTCTGATTTGGGTTTCTTGAACTCTGTAATCAACGCATTCTTGATCTCATTCAGCGTCTTAGGTTGTGTAAGTCCTTGGACAAGCTTCATGTACCATCTCAGTGAGGGTAGTACTGAACTGAGCTCTTTTAACAGCTTCGTCGGTGACATTCTTAATATTCCATACGGCTTCACATAGGAACCAGTGTTGATCAGGATCTTCAGATCCATCTCCCCTAAAGATAGGGAGCCTCATCTCATCTGCCATAGAGCTTCCTAGGTTTATTGTCTGAGTATATGTTGAACTACTAGCAATAGTACTCTGAGGACTCTGGTGACTCTGACTATTCTGATTGCTTAGTGTTGTTGAAATAACAGGAGGAGTAATAGTACTTACTTCAATAATTTGTGCAGTTCCTGAAGTTTTTGGTTCTTCCCGACGAGGTTCTTCAGTCCTTCCTTCTCTCGGTCCAATGGATCCTATCTGTTCTTCACTCAGTATCTCTTCCTCTTCCCCACTATAGAATCTTTCTTCCTGTAGAAGAGGTTCTTTATCTCGCTCAAACAAGTTCACCAAAGGAACTTATTTGAATATCCTTCCACTGCGTGTATGTCTGATATCTGTGTCGTTGTCGTTGTTCGAGTTCTTGAACATTATCCTTTCTAAATCCAACCAACTATTGTATCTTCAATATGTTCTTCTCGTGCAATAGCATCTTGATTCTCAACTTTAGAAAGTGTAAAAATTTTCCTCGAGGTCCCTTAAAGAAATACCTCTCGGCTTGGCTATATGACTCTACTTTGTCAACAACAAACTCAGTGATGTACCCTCCAATGGTGCTATCAAATGAGTGATCTACTACTCATGATATGGCGTTATCGACTCTCTTAACCTTCTTGATCAGCGCCGACATCCAAACCACATGAGGTTTAGATCTAATCTCAAACTGGGTATCTGCTAACCTAGCTAACCACTCATATAGCTCCTGATTGATTCCTCCAAAGAAAAACTTGTGTATATCAGTAAAGATATATCTCTCCAACCAATCCTCTATACTAAGATTAGGGTTCTTGTCCTGGGCTTCAGCGAAGTCCTTTTCTTGATCTTCTATCCACTTCTGAGTTTTTGTCTTCGATGGAAACCACCTTGACATTCCCTCAATAAGATTCTTGTCCCGACAACGGAACCATTTGTTGGCACAGGGGAAGACCTAGGGTTCAACTCCAAGAGCGCACCAACAAGCCCTAACTACTGGTCATTTCGGCAACACCTGCGAGGCAGATGCAGTCTCACCCAAAGCAGCTATGGGGGGGTTGTAGGACAAAGGTGTCTACAACCAAGGGGAATGTCAAGTGAATCAGATACAAGAACAACACGACATTTATATATCGTTTACCAGCTTAGCTCTACTCCGCACAACTATCTATCAGATCTAACATAGCAATGCAATAACAATATATCAAAGGGCAAAGAACAAAGCATCAATCACACACAACACAAGATGTACATGGTTCACCCTCTCTCTAGGGCTACATCCACAGAACTGTGCTTTATAATATATTAAGATGAAGCACACAGTTCTTGTCTATGCTCTTAGCTAGCAGATCTTCTTCTTCTTCTCTCTTTCTCTCCACTCCCTACACACCCAGCTGCAAGGTTGATCTTCGAACCCAGCTGAAGATCTTACAATACCAGAAGGCTCTTACACTTAGCACTTCTCTCTCTCACAACAATAATCGCCCATGCAAATACCAAAACTAGAACAACAATACCAACTACTTGTCCCTGGTCCTTTGGACCTCTATAAATACATTACAATCACTCATCGACAACCTTAGGCCGAGACCTAGGTGTCAAAACCCTAAATACCAAAACCTTAGGTGTCTAAAACCCTAGGTCAACTTGACCTACATTTTCAGGGCTTCGTCGACCTGTCTTTCCTTCCTTCTCGCGCAGTGCTCCAAAGCATCCAACGATGGCTTTTTCCGCTTGTTGAGTTGTCCACGATCCATCTTCCTTGTTGATCTGTCATCCTTGATCTGCTCATCCAACAATTTTCTTTCTCTTACTTCGCTCCACCTTTTCTGCTCTTTTGCTCACTTCGACCCAGCGACAGTTACTGTGTCTTCCGCACAGTTCGCATTTTGCCTTTTCTTCCTTGATCTTCTCTTACTTCCATAACCAAGGGCCAACAATATCAAAAATTAATTATCGATTTTGTAAGTATAATCTATGTTGTTTTACTTCCATCATTTTATAATTATTGAAACAAAAATAATATTTTATATTAAATCTATGATTTACTATGGGGTATAAAACTTGCAGGAAACAAAGTATGGAATTGAGCCAACAGAAGAATTCTTGAAACAAGGCATGAGATTTTATTTTGAACATATGTGTATGATTCATGAGTCACTTCTTGCTTTGGAGGTACGTCACTTTTCAATTTACATTCATGTATATTATTTATTTCAATTTTCATTATTCTCACCAATGTAGATAGACTCATTACAATTTATTTTTATGTTTGTCGATGGAACTTCAAGAAGAACAAAACAATCGAGACAATCAACCAAACATTTAGCAAAATAACCCCAAGGCATGGAAGTAGCTCGAGCACTAACAACAGTTCCAGTGAAGAATGATGACCAATATATTTGGATATCAATGCAAGCTGCAATTGTATTTTTTTGAAATAATTGTCTCTAAAAATCATACATTTTTGTTTAATGTAATTGACATAGTGTCTCAATTGAAAGACAAAGGATTACTGATAAGTGTCCCATTTTGTATGACAAAGACGCTCTTATTCATATAATAAAATATTTTTTAATTTATTCTATTGTGTTGTCCAATGTCGTTGTGAAATGTTACATCGTCAATTAAATATATGGATGACTAAATGTTATAATGAAGAGATGCAAAATCTGATGATATGACAAATGAATCCAAACATCATATCTAAATTCACTAATCAAAATATAAGATATATGTAATTTTTTTGATAAATAATGGAATGAAAAAATAACAATAATTGCACTATCACAGGTCGATGTTTCTCGGTTTATTATAATTATTAATCTCATTGACGCGTTTAATATTAAAACTCACTGGTGCATTTCATATGAAATTTGCACCGATGTTTTTATGTAATCAATTAGCATTGGTTTCAATATTAATTTAATACCACAAAATTATATTAAAAATTTGGTCATCGGTGCATTAATCTTATACGAAGCACCAGTGCGTATGTGTTTTTAATACGCATCGACGCTATAGTGTTATTGATAAGCACCAGAGCTTGTTTGTTACTGAAAAGCATCGGTGCTTTCTATTTTTAATGCACCCGAATGTTGTTCCATGTAATGCACCAGTGCATATTATTTTATACAGCATCGGTGTCTTCTTATTAATAATGCATCGGTGCGTTATATGCAGAAAGCCCCGATGCTTAATTATTTTTAACTCTCCCGGTGTGTTTTGATGTTAATACCCCGGTGCTTATACGACAAACGCCCCGGTGCTTAAATATTTTACTACCCCGGTGCTTTCATATTTTACGTCCCCAGTGCTTGAAGTTAAGTGTATAACACCGATGTTGTATGTGTATGTACACACCGGTGCTTGTGCCTTATACAAACGCACTGATTTGTAAACATCTTCCAACACCTCCGGCCACCCAACTTTTTTATTTATAATAAACTTTTGTTATGGTATCCACAAAAGCATCAGCTATCAATAACAGATGTTGTAGTGGAGGTTTTTTTGACAATTTTTGTCAATTTTGTAACACTATAACCTCCACTAAAAGGTATTTTCCTTGTAGTGAAGTCATCGTCGATATCATCTTCATGAACATTGTCTCCTACATCATCTGGTTCAACTAATTCTTCAACATCTTCCTCTGGAACATGATCATCTAATTCATGTTGATCCTCTACATCATCTTCTTCTTCAATACCCTCTTGATCTTCCTCTACATTATACTCTACCAACCTTCCTCTTGGATCATGTCTAATAACAAATGACCAACTCCCTCTACCTAGAACCTCTGAGTAAAATACATGTTCACATTTACTTGGAAGAACATAGGGCTATGGTCTTGGCTCAAGCGACCTTGTATTGACCATGGTAAAACCATTAGCATGTTCAATAACAGTTCTATCATGATCATGTTGATTCAATCGTAGCTTATACCATTTGACAACGAATAGAACTGATTTTAAGGATTTAAAGTCACACTCAATAATATCTTCCAAATACCCATAATATCAATTTTATGACAATTACGGATGTCTGTCACTTTTAGAGGAAATAGACATCACCTCAAAGACTGCATGTATCCCATAATTAGATGTTTTCTTCGTTTCATTCAACTTTTTTATGCGAAATTTATGACCGTTGCACCACATAACCTTATGGTGTTTTACCTGCAATATGCAAAACATGTAAAAATGACATCATCAATTGATAATTAAGTAAATATTTTATGTGTGGAAAGTACAAAGAAAAAAAAATCAATGTGTACATCAATATAATTGAAAATAATTAAATAGTATGGCTTATTAATATGCTTGCATGTTTATCTTTTAAACCATATACTAAATCCATTTCCCTTTGTGTAAGATTGGTATCTCCATTGTGATGTGTTGCTTTAACCAATGAAGCCACACCTTCCCATGATAATCCTTGGCCAGATTGTTTACATCGTTCAATCCATACCTTCATCCAATCAATATTGTTTGTGACATATAAATGTAGTGCATCCCACTCTCGACCAGTTGCATGAGAATAAAATTACAATATTTCACAAATGTATAATTACTTAACATTGTATACCTTTATAATTTATGCATATTGAAGATTAAAAATGAAATAATTAAAATGTACGATATATACATAAAAACCAACAGTCAAATGTATTATAATTAATCTACACCGTCTAATAATTACCTTTCACCTTCCTCGATCTACCTTTCCCCATCAGGTACTCCCCTTTGAATTTGTTAATGGAGTTTGGATCACCAATGCACCGATATAAATCGATAATAAACGCTAACCCTGGAAGATATTCAGTAATATATACCATGGTCTGGTATACCATATACCCCTCCACCATAGAACCCTCAGGACATGCTCTTTGTCTAACCAAAGCCTTCAAAAAATTCAAGTGCCTCTCAACCATCCACATTGACCTTGTGTGTATAGGTCCACACAATTCATTCTCCTCAACTTAGAGTATGAGGTAGTGTTCTTATGCATTGAAAAATGCCGAAGGTAGAAACTTTTGCATTTCACACATTAGACGAAGAATTTCTCTCTTCCAATATTTTTTATCTTCTTTATGGATTTCTTTAGATGACAACCATCTACAAGTGATGCAAGCAAATCACGAGATTTAACGAAAATAAACAATATAGTACATAAGTACAATTACTAAAACAAATGTCAAATATAAGTTCTACAATGAATTAAACAAGAACTTTATGCATGCAAAATATCGCTACTTAGCTCATGTATTTTCCAAGATCATATATAACTTGTTTGACATTGTTGTCGAAGTTGTCTGGGAGAGATAGAGGTAAAACATATTGTAACAATAAAATTGTTTCATTATTTTTTCCAAAAGCACACAAAAAAGTACACCAATAACATGCAGTATACAAATATAGCAATATATAAACCAGAATAATTACCTTAATGAAGATATGCCAATCATGTGTTTTTACCCCCCCAAAATCACCTTTCTTTGTTAAGATATTATTTATATTCGAACAAAATCTTGTGGGAAATTTAATTTCTCGTATGACTTCTTTTACAGCATTGCTTTGTTGCTTCATCAATAACCATGAAAGAGAGATTATATTAATGTGGTCTCCATCGTTATTTAATTCAATTACATATTTCATTGCATGATTGGCTTCTCGAATGTCATTGCAAATTTTGACAATTTTTTCTTTGTCACTCCTTCTATCCAATATTCGCCATAATGTTTCAACTACATTCTTTCCGATATGCATTATATCAAACAAATGAACAATGTGTAGGTGCTCATAGTAGGGCAACCTACTGAATTGTTTGGGATAACTTTTCATTCCTCATGGAAGCCCATTAACACCTTCATGATCACGACCATTATGAATCATAGTTAAAGAAATTACAAAAATTGTTATCAATTACAATAATTATCAAAACACATTATAAAAAAAATACAATTAAAAAACATTTCATATATGATGATCATAGATGGACAATTTTATCTGTACCTTAACGATTTCTATTATATTGCAACTTACATAGGTGAGGTGTCATTCTTTTTGGTTTTAATGCGGTCTCTTCTTTCCCATTGAAAAGATGTTTTTCAGTAGTTCAATACCTATGATTCTTAGAGAAGAAGTGCCAATACTCATCAAACACCTCATTTCCTAAACTTTTTGATCGACGAGATTTCATCTTAGGACCACAAACTAGACATGGAAATTTTCCCTTTGTTTGAAGACCTGCAGGAGATGGATTAACTATGTCAATTATAATATATTATATATAATGAATGAATTATTTAAAAAACATGCATGACTGATATATTAACTTCATAAAATTAAATACTATTAAAGTGCACATTATAATTACATACCACAAAAAAGTGTTAGCCCTGGAGAATCGTGAATTGTCCATGCATGGAATTGAAATTGTCTTTGCCCTATTGGTCTAGAGACATCATACATGGTGATGCCATTCCATAGCCTTAGTATCTCATCAATAGGAGGCTCAATATATACATTCATATATTTAACTTGGTACTTACCTAATTGATTTGAACATATACAATACATAATTATTACATCCATTTTAGATAGATAAATAATATATATGAGTAAATGAAATAAATATACAACATTATGCAACAAATACGACAAATGAGATGTTACTGCATTAAAATAACATTTTTGTAAACAAATACCTGGAACAATCATTGTCAACATTATACGCTCCCTCTTTATTTACATCCATGGAAGAATGTTATTGTTGATAACAAAAACAGGCCACACCGAGTAAATAGATCTCATCTTTGCAAAGGGATTGACACCATCCGCTTCCAAAGAAAGCCTAACGTTACGAGGTTCTTCTTTAAAATGTGGCCATTTTTCCTCCATGTCTCTAAATGCAGAGCCATCTGCAGGCATTCGAAGAATGTCATCTTCACTTCTATTTTGTGCATGGTAATCCATCAATTCTGCTAAGTTTTTTCACCTAAACAGTCGTTGCGAGTGTGGAATAATGGGAATATAACTAAGAACCTTGCGATGCACCTTTTTTGTTACTTGATTTGTTTGATATCTACTGTTATGACATCTGGGGCATTATGTTTCAAATTCATATTGTTTATAATTTATAATATGATCATTAGGACATGCATCAATTGCTTGATACTCCATTCCAATATCTTTCATGATGGCAGATGACTATCGGTATGTGCAAGGTAAAATATTTGACAGTGGTAACAAATATCCAGCTATCAAGTTGGTACAACAAATTAAAAAAAAAATGGGTTAATATAATATCAAGAATATTAACAACAAGTATTTCATCCATATTAATTTTACTGATGAGCTAACAATAAAAATTTTAGAGGAACAAAGACAACCTTTATCATGATCATATATATGTGATCGATGAAATATATTACATACCTTAACATTTATGTGATCGATGTGTTTGAAAACCCATTCATAACCTTCAAGTTCATTATCAGCAATACACTAGAGAGAAGAGTTATGTTGGAGCCTTCATAAAGGGGTTTGTATGCCTTCTCAAGTAGAGGTAAATCATGAACATCATCAAAGTCATCATTTTCATAATTATCATTGTCCATTCTAACATTAAATGTATCATGGATCAATGTATTTGTACCATCATCCTCAAACATGTTATCAACATGATCATTGTCTTCCATATGATCATTAACTTGATCTTCAGTATTCGCGGCTCCATGTTCCTCCGACGCTTGTTCTGCAACCACATTCTCCATGTGTGGATATGCTCTAGGAGGCCTTTCCTTTATAATTACAAACCATCAAAAGATATTAGTGTATATATAACAAATATAAAACTGATACATACATTTACAAAAACAATCAATATAAAGACATATATAATGAACAACTTACCAATGGACGATATCCATGCCCCCCCTCAACGTGTCCATGTTCCCTACAATGTCTTTTAGTTGTTGAGATCTTTAATCTTATCCTATTAAATCCCCTGCATTGAATACAAGGACAATAACATTTCCCATCACCCTTTATTTTCACTCCATCCCACGATCTAGTAAGTAATTGTCGATTTTATTCTTGTGGATCAAGAATATTGTTATGTGACATTTTCTTTTACCAAGATTGAGTGACGATTATTGATCTTAAAAAATCAAGCTCCACACTTCAAATATTTGAAATGACAGTAACAAGTAAAATAATTCTGGTTTTTTGTAGGAAAAATAGTCCTTGTAACCTCCACTTGTGGTCGCTAGTATAGCGAAAATGTCAGAATGTTTCTAGCATTCTAGGTTTT
>ML810022.1:145285-169181 GCA_009831015.1 Picea engelmannii
TTTTTAGTTTTTCAATAATTTTTGCTTTATCATCGGCACTAATCAGTGTATTTAAAATCCAGATGCCTGCTGGACCTGAAGCTGTTGCTCCTTATGCTGCGGGAGGTGGTCCAGGTGGTCCCGGTGGTCCTGGTGGTCCTGCTTGGGGAGGTGGTCCAGGTGGTCCTGGTGGTCCTAGTTGGGGAGGATATGATGTACCACGTGGGGGTGGTTCTCATGTTCGTAGATGAGCCATGTTGAACATTTTTTTAAATGAAAAACGTATTCTAGAACAGGCTATTTTCAGCTGCTATCTTTTTCGCTGCATTCGAAACTTCTGGGCAGGGATCAAAGCCTTAAATAGAATGGTCGTGCAAATATTTTTGTTTTTAGTAGAAACCTTGTTCATTTTCTAGCTGCTGCTAGACTAGGTTAGATAATACATATATAGGTTTTGATGCTAGGTACAACAGGTCATTGAAATCCCAAGGAGAATTGTTTTAACTAGTATATTTTAATCTTAGGAGTGTTTGATCTCATGTTAAACTCAAATTATCATGTACACCCTTTGGGGTATTTTTGTTCACAAAATGATTTGGTTGCAATTCAAATTTATGAATTATTTTATCAGCCAGCCTTTATTATGCTCATTGCTTAGATTGTTGCAGTCAAAGTACTGATGTTATATTGTCTTAGACCTACTCTACTTTGTAGCTGGAAACCTGGATGTGAGCTATTCAAAGGTAAGGCAAGGTAACTTATGTGAGCTATTCAAAGGTAAGATTATCACTTGTTTTTGTTCGAAGGCAAGAGAGACCTTATCAATTGAGGAAATGGCTACAACCTTTGGAAACAGCACTTTTAAGTTTTCTTCATTGTTTTTTATAATTATATTTTCATTATCACTAAACTTAACTGATCTTTTCAAAGGTAAGGTTGTCAGTGATCACTTACCTTTGTTAGAAGGCAAGAGACCTTATCTGTTGAGGAAATGGCTAAGGCCTCTGGAAACAACACTTTTCTTCATTCTTTTATTATTGTTATTTTTTCACTATTTCCTATATTGAACCAGGCCTAGGTTAATCATTTCAATTAAGATAGGTTTGGTCAGTTTCAGAAAGGAAACTTCTCTAGAGAGGGTTTCTTTTATATGAAAGCTTGTGTAGAAATGATAGAGCATTTGGTAAATACGCACAGCCAGTTTCTGCTATCTTTATAGAGAAGTGATATTTGATAAGGCAGTGTTGTGTCCTATTGATTATCTACTATTCGATCTTATAATGACATATAAGAGCAGATGTTCCATGGGAATAAGAAATTTTAGATGAGCCAAGTATGGTTGCATGAGTTTTACTTTTCTTTAACATAGAAGCTTTCTGATGAAAGATTTCCTGGCAACCTGGACTATTTACCACATGAAGTAAATGGTCTGTTCAATTGCTCCTGTGCTACTAGGATAAAGCTTTCTGGAGTGTGACTTATAATAGTGAATGTCAAGCTTTAGACAGCCATGCTAGGTCACCTGCTAGCTATAAATACATTCAGAAGTTGATGGGTTTATGTCCATTACATACCTGCTAGCTATAAAATACATTCAGAAGTTGATGGGTTTATGTCCATTACATTTCAGGTACCAGCGCTTAGTCTAGAGATAATGATTTGAATTCTTTCCCATTGCAGTGAGCCAGTTATATTTACTACATATGAAGTGTTACAATTACAAGGCCGTTAAGTAGTCTAGTGTTTATTCAAATCACCAACAGAATTGACTATCTACATACACGAGTGCGTAGGAGTAGGTAGTAAAAAGTAGTAATGCTCTCCACTACTGTTTAGAAAGTGCTTCTATGGGTTTGTAATCATGGGAGCATGCACAATACTGTGCCATATTATCCCTTGCTGAAAATAAGATGAGAGGAATGTTAACCTGATTTAACAAATTTTTGCCTTGCTAATGTGGGATATTCTGCTGTTTAATGTAGTTCATTCGGTGCTCTTGTAGAAATGGTTAGTTTGACATTGAAAGAAAAATGTGATCCTCCTTTCTTGTGATTTCGTGGATAAATTCTGTAAATTTCTTGCACTGGTATTTGGTCAACTATAAAACAACTATGTCACTGTAGGAGAAGATAATCATGGGGCTATGTTGCAGTAGCCATGATACTATTATTTCCATTGGCTTTATAGGCCAAACCTTCCTGTTTTGTGAAATTTAACAAAAACACAAAAATGCTAGTGACATCCTGCCAAAAGTAACAATTGCAACAGAGGAGCATCCTGCCAAAATTAAATTAATAATTGCAACAGAGGAGTAAACTAATAAAAAAGTGGGGACCCTCTATTCTACAATTAGCATTTTGTTTTGCGCGAGCTTTCACTGCTTTTTCTTTTGGTTGGCACTTTTCTTAAATAGGAACGAGGCCTGATTGGACCTTCAAAAAATCCTTTTGCTCTCTAAATTGGTGATGGCTTCACTATTTCTGAAGATGCCCTCTAAATTGGTTTGTGATTTTATTAACTAAATTGACATGTAGTCTTATTGATTTTTTTTTGTAACGATATTTCAAATTATTTAATTCATGTATATAGCAATTATCATCCATAAAATATGTTACAATCTGTTTCTTGTCCTTGTGGATACAATATATGGAGAAGGTGGGCTATTCAGACATTCTGAGCAATTAATTGGATATGAATTCTAAATTCAGAGTCAAGTTCTTGTCATCAATTCTAAATCGTGAGTTGTAACAATGCTAAAAAGTTTTTAAGTGGATCTTTTAATGTACATGCAACAATCTATAAGAAAATGTGTGAATAATCACAATTTTTCTATATTTTTAACGTTCTTAAGAGATGATGGCACATCGAATGCGTGGTCTGATTTGCTGATATTTTTTAAGTTTATTTTGTTTATTAAATTTTAGTCCCAAAGATGAGTTCAGAAAATTGGCGCAATTTGAATTCCCTAATACATATGAGGTTCCCTAAAATATGTTGATCATGTCAATAGGACAATACTGTTGGAAAAGAGGAATCATAATTCACCATAAACCAACATGAGGCATGAAGAACATAGATGATGTGGTTTGACATGTAAGACTTTCCCTTGAACAAAGTTTAATATAAATGTTATTTTGGCAACGACCATAACTTGTTGACCAAATAACTCAATTGGATGACGGTTTAACCATTTTAAGGTGAGGAACAGTAGAAGTGTACCAGATAGGTGCTTGAGATAATAATTGTTGACCAAATAACTCAATTGGATGATGTTTAACCATTTTAAGGTGAGGAACTTTAGAAGTGTACCAGAGAGGTGACTTGAGATGATAAAAATGAGAAACACTTATCCGAGAAGGGATAAGTGTGTTTGGGTTTATAGCCCAATGTCCCTTGTGGAGAGCACATGAGGACATGCCAAGGGAGTTGGCTTTGACGTCACACACTATGGGGAGTTGATCTTAAGTGTTTCTAGAGGGAGTAGTTGTAGTTGTACTATTATGGAAAGATACTTACCTAGCTAAGAGGGAGTGTTGATATTTTAGCATCGGACGAACCTTCTCCTAGATTGGGTTGCAAACCAAGGGAGATAGGAGACATTTATCATAAAGGTGCACTTGTGGTAAATAGGTCCAGACGTAGTCCTTCCTTGATCATGACAAGGAATAATATGGACTCGAGGTGCTTGAAGTGCTTTCCACATGTCAGTTAGCATCAGGATGACATTCACTCACATGTGTGTACTTGTGGTGAAAGATTATGGTGTGGTCTTTGTCCTAGTCATGGTTATTTGACAAGGAATAATAAAGACTTAAGATGTTATATGCTATTACATGTGGACCTAGAGTGAGCCTGATATTAGAGAGAGTTAATTGTCTCAAAGGGAGAGCTGCAAAAGGAGTTTATCCTCGGTTCAGGTGGGAGAGAGACGTCTCCCAAGACTGATAGACAAGTGTCATGAATCTAGGGTGAAGTTTGTATACTTCAAAGACAAGATTGACATGATGCAGAATGTTTCCCTCGTTGAAAGGGAATGTTGATGTTTGGACAACATCGGGAAGACATTCTCTTAGAATAATAATTAATATTATAATTATTGATTATTAAATATCATATATAATAAGTAAATGCTAACAATCAATAGTTATTGATTATTTAAGGATGCATCCTTTCATGGATGGTCACCATATGTTTCCTTAATGGAACACTCATCATTGTAATAATATATCGATCATATCTCATATGAAGAAAAACAACAATTTTGCGATCTAGCTTTTCTTGTAAAGACTTCTTATCATGTTTGAGCTTTTTAATCCGAGTTAATAAATCTTGATTATGTAGTTTAATCGTAAAAGTTCTTCCTTATTTTCTGACCTATTGTCTTTTTTTTATTCCAGATTCTCCTTTCTTTCATCCTTTAATATTTTAATTTGTTCAAGTAACTTCTGGTTAAGGTTCCTTAGGCATAAGATTTCTTTCTTTTTTCAGTTAATTTTTCCTTGAGACCTTGATTTTCTTGTTCTGGATTTTTATTCCCTTGCTTCTTATATTTTGATTTTTTGATTTTAACTAGTAAATTTTGATTATGATTTTTTAATCGTGATATTTCTTCATCTCGTTCTAGTAAGTCTTGGTCCATTTTTTGTATTTTGGTATTTAGTTCTTCATTTTGTGCGATGAGTTTTGAAATACGCTCTTTGAAGTAACAAATATCTTTCTTTATTAACCCATTAAAATATTTCTCCTTCTCAATTTCAAAATGTATTTTTGTATTGCTTGCTTTGTAATGTCCTAGTTCTCCTTTCAATATTCGTGATTGTATTTCTGAATCATCTTGATATTCTTCCATAATAAATTATTTTCCACAAATCGGACAAAAGTGATTTTTATTTTTAAAAATTGTCATATACTCAAACTCCATTTCACAAAAATGACATTTAGTCCAAAATTTCGATGTATATATGGAATTGTCCATTTTTTTTTATAAACTTGAATTGGTTTAATTTTTTTTTTTAATTTTGATCAATTTGTACTTTCAAGGTATTTTGTACTTCAAAAATTTTCTTCAGCCTCTTCTTTTTGTCTTCATACACAAACTCCATTTCACAAAAAAAACATTTAGTCCAAAATTTCAATGTATATATGGAATTGTCCATTTTTTTTTATAAACTTGAATTGGTTTTAAGATTTTTTTTTTAAATTTTGATCAATTTGTACTTTCAAGGTATTTTGTACTTCAAAATTTTTCTTCACCCTTTTCTTTTTATCTTCATAGTCAAACTCCATTTCACAAAAAGGACGTTTAGTCCAAAATTTGGATGTATATATGGAATTGTCCATTTTTTTTATAAACTTGAATTAGTTTTAAGATTTTTTTTTAAATTTTGATCAATTTGTACTTCAAAATTTTTCTTCACCCTTTTCTTTTTATCTTCACTTTCCTCTCTCCAATAATATTAAATATATATATTTCTTTTACACATTTTTTTAATACTTTATAAAAATACTTTATATCCACTTTAAGTAACCATTTTTTTTATACGTTATAAAAATACTTTTATATTAAGTGATTTAATAGTGTCTAATTAAATACCCTTTTTAAAAAGATCACTTTAGTATATATACATTATTTCTCCTTTATCCACAAATAATATATAAAACTATGCACTTTTTATAACTTTGAATATGGCTTTAAGATTATTTTTATAATATCCCTTCGATAATTAATTTGGATGTACGAAGTATGAAGTCATTTTTTTTAATAATTGGTCCTTTGTCTTCATGGTTTTTCTCTTATACTTTTTGTTATACCTTTGTTTTTTTAATAATATTTTTGTAATATATTATATATATTACTTATTTTAAAAAATTCTTTTTTTTAAGGCACCTTTAAATACTCTTTTTACTTTTTCCTTTTTATTTTAAAAACTTCAAATACTCTTAAGTAACTTTTTTAAGTCACTTTTTTACACTCTGTGGTATCTTTTATGATTTTTTTTTTTAATTTTTTAAAACATATATTCTTTTAATAATAATAAATTTTCTTTTAAAACAAGGTTGCATAGCAGAGTCCTTGCCGTGTTGGGATGAGAGTAAATGCGACCTAGTACAGACATGTGGCTAGAAAGTTGAAATACATTGAAATACTTTTATACATAAGAAATATGTACTTTTGTAATGGATTGCGGGTTGTCGCGCTGGCGATATATAAAAAGCACCAATAGTTCTGCGATACAGAAATTGGGCCTCTGATGTTCTCTGCGATATAGAAATTGAGGAGTGGAGTTGCAGATTATAGAAATTCATCACAAAAAAAAATTATACATACGAAATATGTACTTGTATAAAGTAGATATTTAGTTTTATATATACAAAATTTCTACTTTATAAAGTATGAGGAAGAAATTTTATAGAGGATGCAGGGAGCCCTCATTACATACTTAGATAGTTTTTGGATCGCGGGTTCTCGGGCTGGCAGGTTCAAAATTGGGCCTCTGATGTTTCGTGGCCTACAAATAGCACCGACCGTTACGCGATATACAAAATGACAGGCAGAGTTTAATTTGTTTTAAAACTAAGGCTTTTCTTGGACAAAAAGATATAGCATCGCTGAATTAGTTTTCTTTGCACACGTTTTATAGAGCATGCAGGGAGCGGTGATTTCATACTTCGCCAATTTTTGGATCGCGTGTTCTCGGGCTGGTGGTTTCAAAAATGGGTCTCTGTTGTTCCGTGCCCTACAAACAACATCGAGAATTCCACGATATAGAAATTGACAAGCGGTGTTGCATGTCTGTTACATATCTCTGGAAATTACATCAACGTCGTTGAAGATCAAAAAATTAACATACAATAGGAGACAAAAAATGTAGCATATCTGAATTAGTTTTATTTGGAACAAACAAGAAAGATTCCTTGAAACCCAAAATTTATTATACAATAAAGGCATTATCGAATCAATTTTCTTTGTAATTTATCAAAAATTAATAATCTCTGTTACATGTTTATGGAAATTGGCAGGTTCAAAATTGAGTCTCTGATGTTCCCTAGCCTACAATTAACACCGACAGTTCTGTGATATACAAAATGACAGGTGGAGTTGCGAACTATAGAAATTTACAAAAAATTAATCTCTATTATACAATAGAATAATAATAACGTTTTCTCGAATTAGCTTGCTTTAAAACTAGGCTTTTCTTGGACAAAAAATATATAGCATTGTCGAATTAGTTTTATTTGTACATGTTTTATAGAGCATGCAGGGAGTGATCATTCCATACTTCGTCAGTTTTTGGATCGCGGATTCTCGGGCTGGTGGTTTCAAAATGGGTCTTTGTTGTTTTGTGCCCTACAAACAACATCGAGAGTTCCACGATATACAAATTGAGAAGCGGCGTTGCGAACTATAAAATAAATAATGTCTGTTACATATCTCTGGAAATTACATCAACATTTAAAACATCAACATCGTTGAAGACCAAAAAATTAACATATAATAGGAGACAAGAAATATATCATATCCAAATTAGTTTTATTTGGAACAAACAAGAAAGGTCCCTAGAAACCCAAAATTTAGTATACAATAAGGGCATCGTCGAATCAGTTTTCTTTGGAATTTATCAAAAATTAATAATCTCTGTTACATGTTTATGGAAATTTAAATGTGTTTGTCATATAGCTTGGATTGGGGCTCCCGTGCACCATAAAAAGAAATAAGTACAAGAATTAAGAACGTTGAAAGAAGTACGCGACGGTAGAGAGGAAGACCTGAAAAGAAGAAATTGGAAGTTAAGAGTGTTTGGTTACAATTTTCTATTGAAAGATGACATAAGTGGATTGATAAAGAAGAGAAGATGACAACATAGACTTAAACTGGATTGATAAACAAAACAAGATGGCAGTATAAACTTACTATGAAGCCGATGCGTTTTTGTTGCTGTTGTCGATGGGCATTGTAGTCCTGTTGACCGGTTGTTGCCCTTCCTGGACGAGGTCGTCCATTCTCTCTTGGAACCATTATTCGATGTAGCTTTTCATGAGGGCTGTGCTGGTTTCATTGTGTGAGGCATAGTCCGGTACCTAGCGCTCGTGCTCATCTAGACGATGTTCAAATATGTTGTAAAACTTTTCGAAAGACAACCCCTTTAAAATATCAACTTGTTCCTTGAAGGCTTCTTTGGTGTCTAACAAGGATTTGAGAATTAAGTTAGGATCTTGAACCTCGTTGGTAGTTCTGGCTAAGTCCAGCTGGAGCAGGCTTGTGAATAAATCTTCATTTTCTGATAGGACTTGTTTACATGACTTGACAATGAGCTGCAGGTTGTCAACTTTCTTTTGCCAGCATGCTTTTACTTTTTTGGTGCGCTTTGGCGAGGGGAGTTTCTCCTGTCTTCTTTTCAGTTCCGATGTGTTGTTGGCATATTTGGCAAAATGGGCCAGTACCTGATCATAGAAAAGTTATTCATTTTTTAAATTCCTCTCCAATTGTTCCAGCAAATCATTGGCCTTCTTTCCGAAGGAAACTAAATTTTTCGATGTTTCCCAGGCTTCAGTAACTACCTGCATTATTTTGTTGATGTTATTCTCTACAAGGGCTCTAGAGCATGCAGGGAGGGTAGATGATACTTTCATCTTCGCTGCAGTGGTAGCAGGCACAATTTTTGCCAAAGGACTAGCAAATTCTGGAGTTGCAAGGAAAGCTTGCTCAAATTCGTTGAGGCGTTTCATATTGGCATTTTCTATCTCAATTCCCCCAATGGAATCACAAAGAATGTCATTGGTTCCTTGGTGAAATTGGCAGATTTGGGACGACGACATTTCGCTAAAGTTAATCTCTGCACGAGATTTGTCTTTCATGTTTGTTACATCTCTCTTTCAATGACCAGACTTTTAGATTGGCTGTAAAAAATAACGCTCTGGATTACGAAGGATTCATCTATGTCAAAAAATTCGATGTCCGATATTTCCACCACGGACGACCCAATTTTCTGCATGTGCTCAACTTCAATTTCAAGTTGCAGTTTTCCACTTTCAATTTGGGATTCCTCCCCCTGCCCTGCATTGTTTTCTCTCTTCTTCGTCAGTGGAATTTTGTGAGAACTATCAATATTTATGCAAGGAGGGTTCTTATCTCCTCCTCCGTTCGAAAATTTTTGGGTTGCTTTCATACTAGGGTGGATCATTGAAGCGACGCTCCATGATGTCATGCTCTTGGGAGTGCTGGCAGGGGACTGGGTACTCTTCTCACCGGATACTTTTCCATGTTGTCTGTACAATTCAGTGGCGTTTTGCAATCTCTCTGCGTCGCAATCGGCAAAAGCAGGATTGTTGTTGACACTGTTCCTGTCTTGGGTCAGGTGTGTATGGATAAAAGAGGTGTTAAAGCCAACACCCAGTAAATGTTCTCGAAAAATGCCATTAGGGTCAAACCCTTTTAGCCTTTCAGCGTACGTTAGGTTCAATTTCTTGAAATGGGTGGCAAACTCGTCAATCTTGTTGATGTTTTTGCACATGAAGTCTTCGACTTTCCAAGGCAAAGGAATGAACTGTTTTTTTTTCTTATCATGGGAAAAATGCAACCAATGGTTGTATTGCCTTGCTATTTCTGCAACAAACATCTTGTCCGTGATGTGGCATGGAAGGAAGGCAGGATTTTCCTTAGAGTTAAAGACCATGAGGACACTGTGATTTTCCTCTTGCTCAAGTGTGCCCTTCCTATTCAAAAACTTGGTTGCCTGGCTAGACATCCGCGGAGCATCCTTGCCTAACAGTAAATGTTTGAAAACTGAGACAAAGCCATTAAAAACTTCATAAAAAAAATGGGAGGCCTTGTGTCTCCACAGGGCCTTGTGCCAGAATGTCATTGGGTCTAATCCACAGTTTATTTTATTGGAAAGAGAAAGTTTTGGAAACGGACAACAGTACACAATTGCGAAAATCAAGTAGGATGACATATAAAATTTATTCGATTCTTTGAATCGTGACCACTGGGAGCAGAGCTCAATCGAAATTAGCTTTCCTCAATCGAAAATGTATTGTTCCTTGACTGTGAAATACAAAATATAAATAATTATATGGGAAATGCTTGCTATGGATACCTGTCTCGTTATTCTTGTAACCAACTAGGCAATTTCCCGGAATGGATTTCTAAAGGAACTTACCTGCAACCTTGTGATATCTTCAGGAACTATTGTCGGGTCTTCAAGGAGGTCCGCTAATATGTTCAACCCGTTATGATGTTTTTTTAGAAACTGTTTGCAGTCTTGTCCTCTTAATGTCAATGTTGGGTTTGACAATTTTAACATCTCGCGGAAGAGCCGAGGCGACAAAGAAACATGAGAATGGTTGCACAGTGAAATAATTCTTTGGCCTGGAATATATTTTTCGACACACCAAGAGACCACCTCCTTAGAGTCAAAAACCTCAGGAGCGCAGCCTGCACGAGCGATTCCAGAGGTCCAAATCAATTCGTTTTGGGCGGAACAGGATGAATAGTAAAAGTATGCCCTAGACCACTGAAAACTTTGGTTCTCTTGTGCGAACATATTTACTGTATCTCCACAAAATTGATGTCGACCTGGTGCCATAAGTCTACAAGAACATTTATTTGTTCCAGCCGATGAATGAAATGAAAAGTTGGAAGGGATAATATAACCCTGTGCAAATTTTGGTCGAAAGCGTGTGAATGAGAGATGTCCTTGAGACTTTCGTTGATTAATGACAATTTGGACGGTTGTTGCATGATGCGTTGTTAACATTAAACAGTACTAATTGCATACATAGAAATGCCAACATGTTGGATATTGCAATGAATGATTAAACATTGTAGATTTCTTGAGCGGCCCAACACAAGGACGTGTTGGAGATGAACAATCGGAAGAGACAAAATAACTCTCCGCACATCTTGGTTTAATGCGTAATAATGGGATATCTCCTCGAGGTTTTCGACCATTGATGACAATGTTGATGCTTCATGCATGGTCAGATGTTAGCATGAAAGGTTTCTAATCGCATAGTAAGAAAGTACGGAGGTCGCGGGTAGGGGAAAAAAGACAACTACAAAATAGGGTTGCAACGTACAAGCGTTGAGGGTGAGGGTGCGAGGGTCAAATTGTATGTCTCAGAACTTTTTTAGTGCAATATGCGTAACAACGAAGAGGATATGGTAGGACAGCCGGAAGCACGGGAAGTTAGTGGGGATGGAAGGCAGTGAGAGATACTTTGACACATTTGTGAGCAGTGGTAGAGTGACCGCACTGGAATTGTAGATTTCATGAACCCGACAACATGAGAATCCAAAACAAGGTGAGAAGGTGTCTGCAAAGGAGGCGAGGCCCGAACCTTCTAATTGTATCGCTCCCAACATTTGAATGCATAATCTGTAACACGGAAGAGCGGACAATGTCAGAATCGGGTAGTCAATTTGTATATTGCGGAGAGTGCAATCCCAACTGTTTTGTACCTTTGTGTCTAGTTGTCAGTACTAAGAGCCAATTTAGTATTCAAAATAATTTTTTAGATACTGTTAGATAGTTCATAGGGACTAGCATTCATAAACAATGGCAATCTCCACCCTGCCAGTCCTACATTCTGTGTGTCAATTTGTATATCGCGGAACTACGAGCGTTGTTTGGAGGACACGAAACAATGGAAGTGCAATGTTGAGTCAGCCACTTTGTAGGTTCGCTTGTCAATTTGTATATCGTAGAACTGTGGGTGCTATTTGTAGGCCACAGAACAATGGAGGTCCAAGTTTGAGCCCACCCACCCGAGAACCCGCAATCCAAAATGTCGCTAGATATCGAATGCAGAATTTGTACATTCTCTATAAAATATCATGGGAATTAGTACATGCTCTATAAGATATCATGTCCATATTTTATAGTCCCAAAATACACGAGAAGAAAAAAAAGGGAAAAATAACAGAATAGTTAGCAGTGGAATTGTAGATCACGAAAATTTAGAGTGTAAGATGTATATAACGGAGAAACATATCGAAAGCAACAGTGGTCAGTCGAATTCGTTGTCTAATTATATAGATGGAGATAAACATATGTCAACCCGCCAATGCTAGAGCTGCATATTTCGTGAACCGGGAAACAGGAGGATCCAAAATAGGCTGAGAAAGTGTTTGCAAAGGAGGCGAGGCCTGGACCTTCTAATTGTATCGCTCCAAACATTGGAATGCATAATCTGTAACATGGAAGAGCGGACGATGTCGGAATCCGGTAGTCAATTTTTATATTGCGGAGAGTGCAATCCCAACTGATTCGTACCTCTGTGTCCAATTGTCACTACTAAGAGCTATTTTAGTACTCAAAATAATTTTTAGATACTGTTATACAGGGAAAAAATAAAAACTAAAATAATTTTTTAGATACTGTTAGATACTTCATAGGGATTAGCATCCGTAAACAATGGCAATCTCCACCCCGCCAGTCCTGCACTCCGTGTGTCAATTTCTATATCGTGGAACTGGGAGCATTGTTTGGAGGACACGAAACAATAGAAGTGCAATGTTGAGTTAGCCAGTCTGCAGGTGCGCTTGTCAATTTGTATATCGCGGAACTCAGGGTGCTATTTGTAGGGCACAAAACAACGGAGGCCCAATTTTGAGCCCGCCCGCCCTATCGAGAACCCGCGATCCAAAATGTCGCTAGGTATGGAATGCAGAATTTGTACATGTTCTATAAAATATCATGTCCATATTTTATATTCCCATAATACACAGGAAGAAAATAATGGAAAAAGGACAGAGAAGTTCGGAGTGGAATTCTAGATAATACACGAGAAGAAGATAAGGGAAAAAGAACCAAGTATCTCACAGAAGAACATCTAGTGTTTTCTTATTAATGCAAATGCTTGTGAATCCCTACTGAGTTCTCACCAGTTAACGCATAAAGTGCAGATCATAGAAGTATCTTTCGTACCACTGTGTCCACTTGCCACTAGTAAGAGCATTGCTGATGTATATCAGGAAGGACACGAAGTTGTTGGGGATGGAAAGCAACAATAGATACTTTGAATGAACTTAATGTATACAAGGAACCCGTGGTGGAATTGTAGATCACAAATGTTTTGAGTGCAAGATGTATATAGCGGAACATTAAGCAACTTGTTTCACAAGCGCCATCGCCACAGCGACGGGCATAAAATTGGCTAAGTATGAAAAGGAACAGCGGTCGGTCGGATCCGTCATGCGAGGATATAGATGGAGATGCTAAGGAATGAATTGCGGATCACAAAAGTATCTTTCGTACCACTATGTCCACTTGTCACTGGTAAGACCATTGTTGATGTATGTCAGGAAGGACGCGAAGTTGTTAGGGATGAAAATCAACAATAGATACTTTGAATGAAGTTAATGTATATGAGGAACCCGCAGTAGAATTGTAGATCACAGATGTTTTCAGTGCAAGATGTATATAGCGGAACGATAAGCAGCTAGGCTCGCAAGCGTCGGCCCCGCAACGACGGGCATAAAATTGGCCAAGTATGGAATGGAACATCGGTCGGTCGGATCCGTCTTGCGAGGATATAGATGGAGATGAAGACATGTCAGCCCACCGTACATAGAAAGACGACTAAGTATAAAACCAAAAAGCCACAACGGACAGGAAAAGAAAAATGGGAAAAGAGATAAGTATCTGAGAGTCAGGAAAACCTTTTTTTTAACGTTTATTAATGGCAATGTTTTCGAACCTCTGTTGGCTTCTCACTAGTAAAAGCATTAGGTGCACATCACTGAAGTTCTTTGCCTGCAACATGTATATGATGAAACAGGGGACATAGGTGTTGGATACCGCGAACCCAGGGCCTAGTGTCCAGATAACTGGCTAAGTATTGGCCAAGACTAAGTTTTGATATCTATTTCAATAGTATTCATACTAGTATCTATCAATGGAAAAAGTTTTCGTATTTATCTGGATAGTATTCATACTAATATATATGAATGGATTGTTTCTATTTCAAATGCAAATGATCTCCCAATTTGCAAGATGCTCTTCGGCTCGCAAATTTCGTTGAAACCAGGAAAATTTTGACTGCAATATGTACATAGCACAACAAGAAACATGAATTTGCATTGTGGTCTCAACGAGATAAATTTCTTATCATCTATTCATCTTGTATTCATTGCAATGACATCAACAAACGACAACTCTCCATAAACATCAATATCTAAATTAAATTAAAGGCAATCAAAATTTGCTGTGACTTTAAGTAATTAAAGCATAAATTGAAAACTACGAAAGTTTCTAGGCTGCAAGATGTATATGACGGAACAATGGACATATTTGTTTAATACCGCAAACCCAAACATAACTGCCTAAGCTTTGCCGAAGAGGAAGTTTTCTGTATTTTTTCCAATAGTACTGATATTAGTATATATGCATGGATATTATCAAATAGAACAAGCTACAATATATCCAACATACTTCACAGGAACATTGCGTCAACAGTTCAACTACCTTGTTTTAACTCATGAATTCATTCTATTTACGGAACCCGAAGAATGGGAGCAGAACGGGTCCTCCAATTTCTTTCTTTAAATACAGAGTTGATGCCACATAAGTATGGTCTATGAAAAAGTATTTTTAAATGTAAAATGTAAAGAAAGAACAAACCATGTTTTATTTAGATTGAAGTAGTGAGCAACAAAAACAAAAGCTTGTCCTTCATGTTTAACGACACAGGGGAAGAAGGTACAAAATACAATTAAAACAAATACCAGAAATTGGAAAATACTATTAAGAAATAAACCAAAATTATTCTATATTCAGATAAGATGTGTTACAAAATACCATTGAGGCTGTTTGCGACAACAATTGCAATTTCACCTGCCGTCGACCAATTAAAGATATGTACATTGATGAAGCTTCTTCACACTTTTCTTAACGTTCAAATTCTTTATTCGTAAAAAACGAGTTGAATATCAATTTTGGGTTTTGTACTTAATCGGTGCTGCGAAGTACATCTATCCCAGTTTTTTGAATACCTTGTTTCTTCCAGATATGGCCTGCTTGTAATGGCTGCTTATTCAACATTCCATTCTTTGTCAAGTATTAATTTCCTTCTGCCGTCGAAAAGTTGGGGTCTAAGGTGTTTTCTTTGCAATGTTCCTGAGCATTGACATCCGAGACAACTTAGAAATGCAATTTAGGCTGATTTCAAAGTGAACAGAGTCGTTTTATGTCACAACAGTTAAGGCAGGGGAAAAAAATTCAAGTATATAGTGACTGGTATTATCCCTGTATTTGATTGTCTGTTTGGTTGAGAAGCCTGCCTGAGAATTTGTATGTGGAACTTATTTGCTTTATTACAGTAAATTGGAAGAAACATCCAACCCAGATGAAAAATGAAAATATGTTGAGGTACATAACTTCTTCAGGTAGCTGAGGTGTGGCAAGTGCATCAAATGCTGCAGAATGCACCAGCACAGGTCTGGCAAGTGTATCAAATGTTGCAGATGGAATCAAAATAAATATTTCCTCATAGCAGGGGAGGTATGCCGGCCCACAGAAAGGTCTGGAATGTTCGAAGGTGGCGCCAAATATGTGGACTCTACAACTACATCCAGAGGAAACCGAACAAACTTTGACAAAGAACATGACTTTCTGTCAAGTCGACTACCAGAGCCACATGCAGGTCATCAAACTATGAAATAGAAACTCTTGTAGTGATAATATGTCATTTTATCCACCCATATAGATTATGTTACCAGCCTCCGAGGAAAACAAATACTTGTGCGATCTCTACAATTCGATACAGTGGCCAAATCTGTGTTGTTGGAAGAAGCTATATACTTAAACGAAGAACTATCTTGCAGGTGACCTAAAAATCCATTACAATTCCCAGCAAGAAAACAAAGAAGTTTAACAAACAAATCTCCAGGCAGCCTTTTCAACCAACCAAAGCATCAAACACAGGGAGAACACCAAACATACTTGTTCTTGTTTTTTCGTCCTCTCTGAGTTTCTCTTGTATAACAGAGTTTTTTCATCTRCCCCTCAATCRCATCTCTAAGTTGTCTTACATGTCCATGACCAAGAACATTAGAACGAAGGCACCCTAAAGCACAACTCTTTGATGATAGAGAGAAATGGCAATAAGTATTTAAAAGCAAGGCTGGATGATCTTCYRTACATTTTGTGTTGATTCGTTTTAATGACAGATGTTCTTGATATTTTCAGTTATGAATGCCAATCTTTTTAAATATGTACATTGAATAGTGACTAGCAGCACGTATTAAAATTCTCATATCCGAGCAGATTCTCAAATCTGACGTCTAAGATATGCACAATATTAAAGAGGGACATGACATTAAGGCCTCTATAGGTCACATGTTCGTGAACTATGCTGAAGCTTTTAAGAAAACTAAAATTGCACAAGCAAAAAAATAAAAATAAAAAGCATTTTCGCAAACTCAAAATGCAGGCAAAAAGAAATTACCAGATCCCATAATATTCGGCTATCTATTCATTTTAATGACATATGTCCTTGAGATTTCTAGTTATTAAAGCCCATCATTTCGAAATGCACAATATTAAAGAGGGACATGATGTGAAGGCCTCTCTAGGCGAAACGTTTGTGAGCTATGCTGAAGTTTTTAAGAAAACTAAAACTGCAGAAAAATTAAATAAAAAAAAACAAAAAAACCCACTATTTTCGCAAATTCAAAATGCAGGCAAAAAGAAATTACCAGATCCCATAATATTCGTCTGTCTATTCATTTTAATGGGAAATGTCCTCGATCTTTTCAGTTATTAAAGCCCATCATTTCGAAATGCACAATATTAAAGAGGGACATGACGTCAAGCCCTCTGTGGGATACACGCTCGTGAACTATGCTGAAGGTTTTAAGAAAACTAAAACTGTAGAAGAAAAAAAAAATCGCAAATTCAAAATGTAGGCTAAAAGGCACTTTCATAGTTAAGGCACTTTAGTACTCAATGTTCTTCAAATTCGATGACATTTTTATTATTTGAGTAAAGGAGAAAAAACATCTGACAACCTAGAAGGAAGGTCATATATGATGGACAACTCATTGGCAGAAGCCATAGTGAGAATGTGAATTGAGTATCTAATAACTGCGGAACTACGTTGCATTTGAGTCTTCAGATTTCCTTGCCTGTTCAAAATCAAAAACAAGGGAGGGTTGAATATTAGCATGTCTATTTATTTTATTGGGAAATGTCCTCGAGCTTTCCAGTTATTAAAGCCCATCTTTTCGAACCTGTCTAGTCGATTATGACTTTTGAAAGAATATTTAATGTGTATTGGGAAGCGCCGAATGTAGCGGGGATGGAGCCCTATGTAACAGACATTACTACTATTTTTCTGTTTTTGTCGACGAGCGTATGTAGAATGTACGTAAAGAAAAGTAATTCGATAATGCTATTTTTTTTGCACATGAGCCCTTGAAATTCAAATAGTCCGCAAGGCTGATTGTCTATTTGTATATCGCGGAACTATCCATGCTATTTGTAGGACACATAACAACAGTGGCCTAAATTAGAGCTTGCCACCCCGAGAACCCACGATACAAAAAATGCTTACTATATTTTTTTTGTGTTTTTTGGTCCACCGGGGTATGTAAAACGACGTACGTAAAGTAAACTATTTCGACAATGCTATTTTTTTTGGACATGACAGCCTTCAAATTCAAATAGTCCACAAGTCTGCTGGTCAATTTGTATATCGGGGAACTCTCCGATTGTCAATTTTCAGCAGCCCACCCCAAGAACCCGCGATGCAAAAACTAGCTAAGTATGGGATGAGGGCTTTGTGCGTGCTTTATATATCTACTTTATAAAATTACGTATTTCCTATGTTTAATTTATGTTGTCCAGAAAACCTATAATTTGATAAATTTCAATGTCTTATGTCCAGGAGCCCTTCCTTTAAAGAAAACTAATTCGGAAATGCTAATGTATACACCATAGTTCGATGCCACCTATCCGCCAAGCCACATCCATAAAACTGGCTAAGTATGCAACCGAACGACGACCGGTTGAAATGATCGCAGAACTCCCCTTGCTATTTGTAGGGCACAGAACAACATAAGCCCAATTTTCATCCCGCCACCCCGAGAACCCGCGATCATTAACCTATGTTGTCCAGGAAACCTATAACTTCATAAATTACATTCTCTTCTATCCAGGAGGCTTTTTATCCACCCATACAGATTCTGTTACCAACCTCCGAGGAAGACAAATACTTGTGAGATCTCTACAATTCGATATAGTGGCCAAATATATGTTGTTGGAAGAAGCTATATACTTAAACGAAGAACTATCTTGCAGATGACCTAAAAGTCCATTACAATTCCCAGCAAGAAAACAAAGAAGTTCAACAAACAAATCTCCAAGCAGCCTTTTCAACCAACCAAAGCATCGAACACAGGGAGAACACCAAACATACTTGTTCTTTTTTTTTTGTCCTCTCTGAGTTTCTCTTGTATAACTGAGTTTTTTTTTACTCAAAGCTCATGTCACATAAAACTAGTCTCTCTTCTTTCATCTACCCCTCAATCGCATCTCTAAGTTGTCTTACATGTCCATGACCAGGAACATTAGAACAAAGGCACCCTAAAGCGCAACTCTTTGATGATAGAGAGAAATGGAAATAAGTATTTAAAAGCAAGGCTGGATGATCTTCCATACATTTTGTGTTGATTCGTTTTAATGACAAATGTTCTTGATATTTTCATTTATTAATGCCAATCTTTTTGAATATGTACGTTGAATAGTGACTAGCAACACGTATTAAAATTCTCATATCCGAGCAGATTCTCAAATCTGACATCTAAGATATGCACAATATTAAAGAGGGACATGACATCAAGGCCTCTGTAGGTCACACGTTCGTGAACTATGTTGAATCTTTTAAGAAAACTAAAATTGCACAAGCAAAACAAATAAAATAAAAAGTATTTTCGCAAATTCAAAATGCAGGCAAAAAGAAATTACCAGATCCCATAATATTCGATTGTTTATTCATTTTAATGGCAGATGTCCTCGAGATTTTCAGTTATTAAATCCCATCATTTCGAAATGCACAATATTAAAGAGGAACATGGCGTCAAGCCCTCTGTGGGCGACACGTTCATGAACTATGCTGAAGGTTTTAAGAAAACTAAAACTGCAGAAGAAAAAAAAAAAAAAATTCGTAAATTCAAAATGCAGGCAAAAAGGCACTTTCATAGGTAAGGCACTTTAGTACTCAATGTTCTTCAAATTCGATGACATTTTTATTATTTGAGTAAAGGGGAAAAAACATCTGACAACCTAGAAGGAAAGTCATATATGATGGAAAACTCATTGGCAAAAGCCATAGCGAGAATGTGAATTGAGTATCTAATAACCACGGAACTACGTTGTGTTTGAGTCTTCATCTTTCCCCGCCTGTTCAAAATAAAAAACAAGGAAGGGTTGAATATTAACCTGTCTATTTATTTTAATGGGAAATGTCCTCGAGCTTTCCAGTTATTAAAGACCATCTTTTCGAACCTGTCTGGTCGATCCTGACTTTTGAAAGCATATTTAATGTGTATTGGGAAGCACTGAATGTAGTGGGGATGGATCCCTATGTAACAAACATTACTACTATTTTTCTATTTTTGTTGACAAGTGTATGTAGAATGTACGTAAAGAAAAGTAATTTGAGAATGCTATTTTTTTTGCACATGAGCCCTTGAAATTCAAATAGTCTGCAAGTACGATTGTCTATTTGTATATCGCGGAAATATCCGTGCTATTTGTAGGACACGGAACAACAGTGGCCAAAGTTAGAGCCCGCCACCCCGAGAACCCATGATCCAAAAAATGCTTACTATTTTTTTTTGTGTTTTTTTGTCCACTAGGGTATGTAAAACGACGTACGTAAAGTAAACTATTTCGACAATGCTAATTTTTTTGGACATGACGACCTTCAAATTCAAATAGTCTTCAAGTCCGATGGTCAATTTGTATATCGGGGAACTCTCCGATTGTCAATTTTCAGCAGCCCACCCCGAGAACCCATGATGCAAAAAGAGGGCTTCGTGCATGCTTTATATATCTACTTTATAAAATTACATATTTCCTATGTTTAATTTATGTTGTCCAGGAAACCTATAATTTGATAAATTTCAATGTCTTCTATCCAGGAGCCCTTCCTTTAAAGAAAACTAATTTGGAAATGCTAATGTATACGCCATAGTTCGATACCACCTATCCGCCAAGCCGCGTCCATAAAAATGGCTAAGTATGCAACCGAACGACGACCGGTCGGAATGATTGCAGAACTCTCCGTGCTATTTGCAGGGCACGGAACAATAGAAGCCCAATTTTCAGCCCGCCACCCCGAGAACCCGTGATCATTAACCTATGTTGTCCAGGAAACCTATAACTTCATAAATTGCATTCTCTTTTGTCGAGGAGGCTTTTTATCCACCCATACAAATTCTGTTACCAACCTCCGAGGAAGACAAATAGTTGTGCGATCTCTACAATTCGATACAATGGCCAAATCTGTGTTGTTGGAAGAAGCTATATACTTAAACGAAGAAATATCTTGCAGGTGACCTAAAAATCCATTACAATTCCCAGCAAGAAAACAAATAAGTTCAACAAACAAATCTTCAGGCAACCTTTTCAACCAACCAAAGCATCGAACACAGGCAGAACACCAAACATACTTGTTCTTTTTTTTTCGTCCTCTCTGAGTTTCTCTTGTATAACAAATTTTTTTTTTACTCAAAGCTCACGTCACATAAAATCAGTCTCTCTTCTTTCATTTGCCCCTCAATCACATCTCTAAGTTGTCTTACATGTCCATGACCAGGAACACTAGAACGAAGGCACCCTAAAGCGCAACTCTTTGATGATAGAGAGAAATGGAAATAAGTATTTAAAAGCAAGGTTGGATGATCTTCCGTACATTTTGTTTTGATTCGTTTTAATGATAGATGTTCTCGATATTTTCAGTTATTAATGCCAATCTTTTTTAATATGTACGTTGAATAGTGACTAGCATCACGTATTAAAATTCTCATATCCAAGCAAATTCTCAAATTTGGCATCTAAGATATGCACAATATTAAAGAGGGACATGACGTCAAGGCCTCTGTAGGTCACATGTTCGTGAACTATGCTGAAGCTTTTAAGAAAACTAAAATTGCACAAGCAAAAAAAATAAAATAAAAAGTATTTTCACAAATTCAAAATGCAGGCAAAAAGAAATTACCAGATCCCATAATATTCGGCTGTCTATTCATTTTAATGGCAGATGTCCTCGAGCTTTCCAATTATTAAAGCCCATCATTTCGAAATGCACAATATTAAAGAGGGACATGACATGAAGGCCTCTGTGGGTGACACATTCGTGAACTATGCTGAAGCTTTTAAGAAAACTAAAACTGCAAAAAAAAAAAAAAACCACTATTTTCGCGAATTCAAAATGCAGGCAAAAGAAATTACCAGATCCCATAATATTCACCTGTCTATTCATTTTAATGGGAAATGTCCTCGAGCTTTTCAGTGATTAAATCCCATCATTTCGAAATGCACAATATTAAAAAGGGACATGACGTCAAGCCCTCTATGGGCGACACGTTTGTGAACTATGTTGAAGGTTTTAAGAAAACTAAAACGCAGAAGCAAAAAAAAAATAAAAAATCGCAAATTGAAAATGCAGGCAAAAAGGCACTTTAGTACTCAATGTTCTTCAAATTCGATGACATTTTTATTATTTGAGTAAAGGGGAAAAAACATCTGACAACCTAGAAGGAAGGTCATATATGATGGACAACTCATTGGCAGAAGCCATAGCGAGAATGCGAATTGAGTATCTAATAACTGCGGAACTACGTTGCATTTTAGTCTTCAACTTTCCCTGCATGTTCAAAATAAAAAAACAAGGAAGGGTTGAATATTAGCCTGTCTATTTATTTTAATGGGAAATGTCCTCGAGCTTTCCAGTTATTAAAGCCCATTTTTTCGAACCTGTCTGGTCGATTATGACTTTTGAAAGCATATTTAATGTGTATTGGGAAGCGTTGAATGTAGCGAGGATGGAGCCCTATGTAACAGACATTATTACTATTTTTTTGTTTTTGTCGATGAGCGTATGTAGAACGCACGTAAAGAAAAGTAATTCGAGAATGCTATTTTTTTTGCACATGAGCCCTTGAAATTCAAATAGTCCATAAGTCCGATTGTCTATTTGTATATCGTGGAACTATCCGTGCTATTTGTAGGACACAGAACAATAGTGGCCGAAGTTAGAGCCCGCCACCCCGAGAACCCACGATCCAAAAAATGCTTACTATTTTTTTTGTGTGTTTTTTTGTCCACCAGGATATGTAAAACGACGTACGTAAAGTAAACTATTTCGAAAATGCTATTTTTTTTGGACATGACCTTCAAATTCAAATAGTCCGCAAGTCCGATGGTCAATTTGTATATCAAGGAACTCTTCGATTGTCAATTTTTAGCAGCCCACCCCGAGAACCCGCGATGCAAAAACTGGCTAAGTATGGGACGAGGGCTTCGTGCATGCTTTATATATCTACTTTATAAAATTACATATTTCCTATGTCTAATTTATGTTGTCCAGGAAACCTATAATTTGATAAATTTCAATGTCTTCTATCCAGGAGCCCTTCCTTTAAAGAAAACTAATTCAGAAATGCTAATGTATACACCATAGTTCGATACCACCTATTCGCCAAGCCGCGTCCATAAAACTGGCTAAGTATGCAACCGAACGACGACCAGTCGGAATGATCGCGGAACTCTCCGTGCTATTTGTAGGGCACAGAACAATAGAAGCCCAATTTTCATCCCGCCACCCCGAGAACCCATGATCATTAACCTATGATGTCCAGGAAACCTATAACTTCATATATTACATTTTCTTCTATCCAGGAGGCTTTTTTCTAAAGAAAACTAATTTGGGAAAGCTAATGTATACACCACACATGACCTGTCATAGTATGCAACTAAACTGCAATCACTTGGAATGACCACAGAAGCGCGAGAAACTACAGTCAAACGCAGTTTATAACAGGAAAGTAAAAGGGAGAGAACAACTATATCTCCCACATAGCAAAAGACAATTTCATAACTATGAAACCGTAGTAACACAGAATCCATGGAAAATACATCGACAACTATGAAACATATTTTGAGCTCGACAAACTCTGCTTCAAAGCACAACATATGCAATTGACATCGTCTGCAATTCTTTACTTTGTTATTTTATCTTAATAAGCCCAATTTTCAGCCTACCACCCCCAAAGGCCGCGATCATTAACCTATGTTGTCCAGGAAACCTATAATTTCATAAATTGCATTCTCTTCTATCCAAAAGGCCTTCTTTTAAAGAAAACTAATTTGACAAAGCTAATGTATACACCGAACACGACCTGTCATAGTTCAATAGAACCTATTCGCGAAGCCGCGTCCATAAAACTGGCTAAGTATGCAACCGAACGACGGTCGCTTGGAATGACCACAGAAACACGACAAGCTAGAGTCAAACACAGTTTACAACATGAAAGTAAAAGGCAGAAAACAACTATATCTCCCACACAGCAAAAGGCACTCTCATAACTATGAAACCATAGTAACACATAATCCATGGAAAACGCATCGGCATCTATGAAATATATTTTGAGGCCGACAAACTCTGTTTCAACGCATAACAGATGCAATTTACATCACCTACAATTATTTAGTCTGTTATTTTATCTTAATAGTATTCTATGCAAACCAAAGTGCAAAAAAATGTAACTAGAGCTCCAACCGCAGATGCAACATCCCAACATTGCAAACCCTGGGCAAACAAGAAAAAGCACCAGATAAGAACCCAGACAAGAAGCACCAAAAGGCCCAGGTGCAGGCGCAGGACCAGAACCCTACAAAGTCGAATCAAG
>ML810022.1:169881-181082 GCA_009831015.1 Picea engelmannii
ATATATATATATATATATATATATATATATATATATATATATATATATATATATATATATAATGTATAAGAATGGATAGTAATATTATTATAAATGAGAATGAAGGCTCGCTTATATACCCATGCAGGGGTGCCCTTATCCAATAGTCATGTCCTTTCATTATTAATAATAATTATTTATTAATTATCATTTAATTATTATGTTATTAATATCTATTTTATATGTATATTTATGTTCATAACATATTTTGGAGACTGATTGAGGAGTAATTTAGGCTTATCTATGGGCAAGTTAGGGTGACTTTGGTAAGAGAAAGGGCCTTCTTGCTTTTGGGAGTGGAAAACTCTAGGTTGATCTCTTAAAGGATTACTATCCTTCAAGGAAACTCTTTGTTGATTAGTTGTTTACCTAAAATGTATTTCATAGGGTTCAAATTTGCTACCACCTTGGTGTGGCAAAGAAGTATATCATGATGCAACTTTTGGACCAAATTAAACACGACTAATGCATGCCTTTTGTCACGATTGTAGTTCAATGTTGGGCCTCAAAGGTTTTCATTGATGTAATGATGACACAACTTCTAGATTGAATAAAACACAAATAACACAAGCTTAACTTCATGATTGTAGTTCAATAAAGGGCCTACAAGGTTTTTATTGACGTAATATATGACATGTTCTTAACCATTGCCACCCATTTGGAAAAAAATCATTTGCAACAACAAAATTTGAGGCCAAAACATAAAGGATAAAGTCCTAGAAATTAGGGGGCAAACTATCCATAAAAAATAGATCCTCGAAGCCTACACATTCATTGATTATCTAGTTAATGAAAGGATCCCTACTTCTTGTTGACAAGAATTGGGTGGATACCCATGATGTATATGCAATAAGGTAAATGATGTTGACAATGACCAACTTGTTGGTTTTCACTTTAATTGATGGGGCCTTTTTGGGGTTGATAGGTTGTCTTTTTTTGAATGGGAAAAGCATCAAGCCATACATTGATATCATGTCTGACAATGTAAAGATCCATGCCCAACATTTCTATTTAAGACCATGAGAAAATTTCATGGAACTCTTGGAATAAAACTTTGTAAATAGTGAGTCACTTCTTTAGGGGTACATGCCACCCCAAGAAGAATGTTTTTGGTGAGCCTTGGTGTTAGCGACAAAAGTGTCAACAATAATGGTTTTGAAAATGTTGGCTAAATTTTCCTCAAATGCATTTACTGTTGGATTGTTACGTCACTTTGCCCAATTATTTATAAAATTATATAAGATAAACAAGGGTCCCACTAGGACTCGATGTCTTGTCTAATTGAAGGCTTGTATGTATCATGTTTCTTGAAACAAAAAAAATGTTTGACACATATGGTTTGGAATAACTCAAAGCATGAGCTTGATTTTTAATTCCAATATATATATATATATATATATATATATATATATATATATATATATATATATATATATATATATTCATTATCCATTTGGGCTACATGAAAAATATATTTGAGGTATGAAGACTTATGGTTTGTGTTGATATATGTTTTAACAAGCATTTATGTTTCACATTTCATGTTACAAGTATGGTTTTAAAGTTGATACTCTATGTTTTGGGTGGTGATATGATATAATGGTTATAAGGTATGGTTTTGAAGGCTCACAACTATGCATTTTAATCCACATGTGATGTTGGCCATGTAATTTAATATAACATATGGTTTTGAAGGTGTTATAAGAAAAGGACAATGGTTGCAATTCAACATTTATGGCAATGCGTTGAAATGTTCAAATCACATTTACTACAATTTGTTTGCATGTATAACGTAGTTGGAAGCCATGTTAGGGTATTAAGGCTAGTTAATGATCTTGTCATTTTAATGTGAAATTAGGTTAATAATACAAGCATTGCAATGGTTTGAGAAGGAATTTAAAGGGTTGATCTATCTGAGGGTTGCCACGTGCAACAAAGAGAATCCATTGGTGTTTTGGTGAAGGTATGTAACTCTATTGTTGTTGTAGATGTGGAAAGTAGTAAGGTAGTTGTTTTCTCATTGTCAAATATTGTTGATGGCTCTATTTCACCTCCTTTTCCCTATTTTTCCTCTAATGTACATCTTTAGCTTAGAAAATGATGAATCTGATATGGGCTATGCCCTCTTTTCACCCCAAAGTTTCTTATTCGTTTCTCTGTCATATTTTTGAGCATGGAAAATAATGATACACAAGTAAATTTGAAGTTTACGAGTTGTATATTGCATGTCCCATTTTAAGAAAAAAATTGTTTCCTCATAGCTCATTCGTCGGTTTATTTAGTTCCTCAACGCATCGTTGATTCGTACCATACTTACTCGTTACCCTATTCTCACTCTGCTTTATTGGTTGCATTTTAGAAAAAAATGAAAAAAAGAGATATGCCCATTTATGAGAACCGTTTGGCCCTTCATACACATATTTAGTAATTCCTCATACTCAACTCTTGATAAATGAAATGCATATAGAAAAAGGGAATATCTTATATTCATTCTTGATTCAAAAATACATATTTTTTGGCTTGGTTTTGACTCTCTTATTTAAAAAAAAGCTATAGTTTGACTAGGTATTAAGTGTCCATCGTTATCTCAACATTCTCTCCAAGATTTATTACCATTCCTATTCTTGCATGCAAAAATTTGGAGAAATAGAGTGGCTTGTCCAAGTTCTATTTTTAAAATGAGATATACCTCTATCTAAAAGAGTCAAGTATAAAATTTCCATGCTTTGAAACCTGCATGCATCACCCATATCTCTTAGCCATCATTGCAATATATTAATGAACTTACCTCACCTTCTAGACCCTACTAATTCCCCTTTGTAGCCTCATCCAAGCATAGTATAATTCCTTCGCATCCTAAACCTAGGCCCATCAATGATGGGTGGGAAGAAAATCTAAATAAACATTTCTCTAGAATTGCAAACTAGTCGAGTAGTCATAACAAAAATCATGAACCCGTTGTTGCTCTTGTTTCTACTTCAGCCAATTCATTTTCACAAAACCAACCATGTATTGAGATTAAATCTTCCTTATTGAAGCTACCAACAGATGAAAAGGAAAAAAAACCTCTGGATAAGTCATCTAGTATTGAGTCTTCAAAGTCTGCTTCTCTTCATTCTAAGGCAAACACTAAGGAGTTACAAGGAGATAGTAGAAAATCAATTTCACGTGTGGATATGTTTTCAAAAATATCTCAATATTGATGCTTCATGTTTATGAGGTGTATATGATTTTATATTGGTTGTTTCGAAAATATTACTAGGATTGACAAGTGATGAAAAATTGAAGAGACATAAGCTTTTAATAAGTTTAGTGGGACCCATGTCTACATTACGTGAAGTCATTAATATAATCACAAGGTTACCTTATTAATTTAAGTTTTGTTGATCCTATTTTCTCCTCCATTTCCGGTAAATATTTATTAAATATATATAAAAAAATCGATTGAAACTAAGTAATTATTGGAAAAGAGTACAAAAGGAGAAGAGAGATCAATGAGGTGAGAGAAATTTAGAGAGAGAGGTATGCTAAAAATTTTACAGTTTTTTTGCAATTGATTATCCTTTTCATTCATACTTAGTTTTCTGAGGGCTAAATAACTTTTTTGGCAATAGGGATTTCTTTGATCTTCTTCCTTAAGGTTAATTATTTTCTACATTGTTTGCTCTATTTAAAAGTTCTAATTATGTTCAATGTTAATCAATGTTATTTTATGTATATTATAAGTGTGGGTATCATACTACTTGAGGCAATCCAAGTCATATTATAGAACCTCTTTTTTTTCTCATGCACTTGGTTGTTTTTGCATGATTATGTTTACATCTTAAGCTTCCAAAGAATTATTTAGTCCAAGTTCTCGAAGGAATTGGAAGAAGCTATTTTTTCATTAACTGATATATGGTTAATCAATAAAGGATCATTGCATTTATTTCATCCTTGAAGTTTTTTTTATTGTTTAATGAAATATTTATGTTTCTAATATGTTTAATTATGTTTTGTATATCATTTAATATTGTTGCAAATTTATTTTGTTTTTTCTCTTATTCTTTAAGTGATTAGCACATATTTTGTTTCCTTTAATTTTGTAAAGTATTTTACTGTAATTTTCTTTTCATTTTGTACTTACTTATTCTTTATTGAATTTTTATTTGAAGAAAACTAAAAAAAATGGAAAACATAAAAACAATTTTTAAATAAAGGTTTAAACGTTGGGACTTAATAAATGTGTAGTCTGAATCATTTCTTAAGGCTTTAATTTTAGGGTACTATTCATGTCTTGTCTCACTTAGCCTTACGAGGTTCAAGGTATTTTGAGCGAAACATTACAGTTCTGCTCTCAACACCCTCTAAATATTCATTTTGCATGTTTTTATTCATCGATAAGTATGCTTACCTTTTCTCCAAGGAATACTTGTATTTTAGACCTTGAAACATTCCTTTTGAGAAATTATTTTGGAGACCTTGTATAACTTGAGTATTTTGGATTGACATAAAAAGGTCTAGTCTCATTCCTAGTACTAATCGCAAATGCAATGCTTCTTAGTATTGTCTCCATTGAATTTCTAAGAATGACTTAGAACTTGATCTTCATTCATAATCCCTTATCATCTTCATCTCCAATCTATTTATTTAGAGGAATACCAAACTCGATAGGGCAATGATCACTATCCTCACCAATTTCACTGGATCCATAATTCAACTCTTCAATTGTAGGAAAATCATTATCAACAACATTAACAATGCCATTAAATACCCTTGTAGAAAAATCAAGATCATCATCATTATCAATGCCTTTAAATTCCTTACTTGGAGGAAAGTCATCATCATCAATGATGCCTTTAAAATCCCCACTTAGAGGAAAATCATCATCATAATTATTGGAGTCTTTAAATTCTTCACTTGGATGAAAATATTCATCGTTATTAATATCACCATCATTTGAAAGGTCCCCATCTTTCTCCTCTACATTGGTGCTCTCATTGAAATCTTCACTAACAAGAAGATATTTGTTTACATCATTCTCACTAGCACTTCTATAACAATCCTCGATATGAGGAATATATGTCTAATCATCAATGTCATTAGTGTTTCCAGTAAAGTCATCACTAAGAGAAAAAAATTCATTCAAATCATTTGGAATCATCAAAATCATCACTCAAACGCATATTTTGAATATTGTCCACATCATCAATGTTATCATTAAATTGTTGAAAACAAAGATCATCATCATATCCTTCCCCTCCATTAGTGGTGCCCTGAAAATCCCCAAAATTTGGAAGTTCTTACTCAAGAATCTCAATCTCATTCCTTACACTATCATCAAACTTCTCACTCGGTGAAAAATATACCTCTTCATTGACATTGGAGGTGTTTTCATAATATTCACCAATACTAAAAGAAAGTGTATATGAACAAGATGTGTGTCCTTAAAAAATTATAACTTTATCAAGTGAACCCATGATTTCTCTAACTAAAAACATAAAATGATACAACTATCCACCCTCCCATAAATAATATTATAACTTGGGCGAATAAAATTTCACTTTTAAATTTTCCTTGTAAAATTTCCCCAAAAACAACCCCCTCTAATATTATTTATATACAATATTTTAGTTTTAATTTTAATTTAATATTTAGGTTGTTTCTATTAAATAATGCTTTATTTTTATCCATTTCTAATGCATTAGATAAATAATTATTTTATTATTTTATTATTTTATTACTCTTCTTTGTTTATTTCGCATTGGCTAAAATTAGAAATGATAACCTTATTTTTTTGTAAGTTAGAAGTTTATATTACCTTCAGGAAACAAAGTACCTAGTACATATCATTTGACCTGGTGCTTAGATTGCCAAAAATGGAAACCAGTGCCAACACTAGGTCTTATATAGCATTGAATGTTTGCTCTGGGGGGTCAAAATTAAAATGTCTAAAATTGTCAGATTGGCTACATATCAAGCTTGGATTTTAAACATGTCTATAAACTACTGAAACAAAAATTAAGAGTAAGTAAAAATCATGGCAAAATAGTGGAATTAAACATTGGACTGACTACTACTGCCATTGCCACGAGGATGAACATGCCCGACTGGAGCGTACACACATTGACAATGGAAAACTGGACAATGTTGGCATGGTTGTTGGCCAGATAACGAGTCAAGGAGGTCAACAAGCCAACATTCCATCATCTCTTGGTGGTAATGTTGTTCTACAATATCCCTTTGAAGTTTGAATATTAACTGGAGATGGTCTTCAGAAAATCAACGCAGAGAATTTTCCTCATATATTTTGCTGGAATTGACCACTGGAACCTGTGAGTTGCTTCCTATGGCGTTGTTGTGAACCAAAGTACTAGGAACATATGTTGGAGACCTTCTTGCTTGATGAGAGGCTGGGTCTGCCATATTTTCCTGAATTTGTTCAAGTGGAATTTCCTCTTCCACAATAGCATATCCCCAAATCTCCTCATCTTGATGGTTGACCACAGGGGAAGAGGAAGAAGAAAAAGAAGAATCTGAGAGAATGGACGAGGGAAGAGGAGAAGAGAGGCGGCTTATAGAGCCGCGATATGATCCCGATCCCCTGCAAGGTTTACCTCATTTCTGAGGCATCGCGTTGAGAGGGGGAGGAAGGGACCAGAAGGGGAGACAAAAAATACTGAAAACATGTAAGAGACAGATGGAAGTGGAGACAGGTTTGCCATCGGGACAAAGAATGAGAGAAATGAACAACCAGGGTGGTATAATATGGGATATGGAAGGTTCGAATTCCATGAAAGATCCAGTACGATACCATAAATGGCATTCACCACATAAGTACTAGAATTAACAATGCCAACCATCAATGAGACATGTAACATAATGCTACACATGAGAGCTAGACCGCGGAGGTGAGGCTTGCATAAATGAGTTGTCTTGGGGAGGGGGCCAAGTGTATGGAGGTGACGCTGGCATCCATGTGTCACAATATCTCTCTGGGCTAGGTGGCACCCCATCTGGGTCTAGAAATGATAACCTTAATATTTCTTATATAAACACTATTTTTTTTCCTATTATTCCATTTTAATAGTATTGGTGATTATTCTAAAATGAATTCTTTGTTCTTAGGTGGTTAGGATACCTTATAGTTCTATAATAAGTTTTCCTTTCTCCTCCAACATGGGTTGTTGAATGTGTACCTCGTAGTGTTTCCCTCTCAACTTTTTTTTAATACAAAAACGTGGAAAACAATATGGATACATCTCTTATTTGTGTTGAGAACACACTTATACTGAGGGGGGGGGGGTGAACCAGTATAAGAAAATGTTTTACTTTTTCAAACATTCATCAACCATAAGAAAACAATCACATATTAACTGCTAAACATGGAACACAAGATTTACATGGAAACCCTTTCGGGACAAAACCCCAAAATTCTTCTTTATAATTCTTTGTAAGCACCAACCTACTGTTACAAATATTTGTAGGCACCAACCTACTAGAGACACCAATCCCCACTAGTACAAATCCTGGTAGGAACCAACCTACTCTTACAGATCTTTTTAGACACCAATCTACTGGAGAAACTGATCTCCACTACTAAGCACCAACTTGCAACAGACACCAATCTCTTTCAGATATTCGTAGACACTAATCCTCACTTCTAAGCAAAAACTTAAAAATAAACACCAATCTCTTACAAATCTTCGTAGGCACTAATCCCCACCGCTAAGCACCAACTTAGCAAGTGACACCAATCTCTGAGTTGCACAAACATTTACCATGTTTTCTCACTACTTTTGCCTTTACCAAGTCTGACCAAAATTTGAATTTCCAAATGACAACCACATGTACACCAAGATCTATCCCCTATCTCTGTAAAATCTCAAGTTCTGAAACATCCCATAAAATAAGTTATAGCAAAAGTGTCAAGCTTACTTGTTTGAAACTAATTTCAGGGGCATTCAAAAACCCTATTTTTCACAGGGCATATCTCTAAAATTATAGTGAAACATAATCTAATATGTTTACCACATGTACACCAATATCTCTCCTCTATCTCTGTAAAATATTAGGTTTCGAAAGTGCCAAGCTGACCTGTTTGAAATTGATTTTAGGAGCATTCAAGAACCCTAAATTCCACAGATCATATCTATGAAATTATAGCAAAACATCATCTAATATTTTTACCATATGTACACGAATATCTCTCCTCTATCTATGCAAAATATTAGGGTCTGAAACATCACAAAAAATAAGTTATAGCAAAAGTGTCAAGCTTACATGTTTGAAACTGATTTAAGGAGCATTCAAGAATCCTAACTTCCACAGGTAATATCTTTGAAATTATAGTGAACCAACATATGATATTGTTACCACATGTACACCAAGATATCTTCTCCACCTCTGCAAAATATCAGGGTTAACAACATCCCAGAAAATGAGTTATAACGAAAGTGTCAAGCTTCAAACCTATTTGAAACTGATTTCAAGAGCATTCAGGAACCTTAAATTCCACGGGGAATATCTCCAAGAGTATAGCGAACCAAAATATACAATGTTGACCACATGTACACCAAGATCTCTCCTCCATCACTTCCAAATCATAGAGTTAGAAACGTCCTAGAAAAAAATGTTATCGCGAAAATAACAATCTTTGTTGATCGATTTTTCACAAACACTTTCTCTTTATGTTTTCTCTTTTTATAATTTTTCATAACCCTTCATAAAGAGACATATCCATTAATTAAATAATCAATTCCCAATACCATGGGAAAATACCCCAAACCCATGGGTTTAAAACCACCATTTCACTTTTTACTTTTTCACATGCACCCTTTTTCTAATATACTTGTCGTAATATGACATTAATGACATCATCAATCCTTTGACATCAATGACAATAATTCCAATAATCCCCCCCTATGTCATTGATGGAAATCATACAACGAAATACACAGTCCACTAGTCATAAAAAGAATTATCCCCTATCTGTAACTCTCTCGGGAATAAAGAGAATTCTCCACCTGTCTGCAACTACCCCCCTTTAACATCAATGGAAACCCTAACTATCCCCATGTCTGCAAATTGATTTCAAGAGCATTCAGAAACCCTAACTTCCATAGCACATATCTATGAAAGTATAGTGAAATAGCATATGATATTTTTACCACATGTACACCAATATCTCTTCTCTGTCTTTGCAAAATATCGATGTCTGAAACATCCCAAAAAATTAGTTATATCGAAAGTGTCAAGATGACCTGTTTGAAATTGATTTCAGAAGAATTTAAGAACTCTAAGTTCCACGAGATTATCTTTGAAAGTATAGCGGACCAGAATATGCAATTTTTACTACAGATACACCAAGATCTCTCCTCAATCCAATCCAATCCAAATTGTAGGTTTTGAAACGTCCTATAAAAAAAATATCGTGAAAATTCCAAGATGACCTGAAACTGATTATATAATTCAATCTTTGTTGATCCATTTTTCGCACACACACTTTCTCTCAATGCTTCTCTTTTTATATTTTTCATAATCATTAATGAAGGGACATGTCCATTAATTAAGTGATTAATTCCTAATACCATGGGCAAATACCCAAACCCATGGGTTTGAAACCACCATTTCACTTTTTATTTTTTCACATGCACCCATTTTTTAATATACTTGTAAACCTATATTGTAATGTCGTAATATGACATTAATGACATCATTAATCCTTTGAAATGAATGGAAATAATTCCAACAATTTGGTAGTTCCAAGGCATTCACTACTAAATGAATCTTTTTGATGATTTAAGATAGACCATAAAACTTGGAAGCCAACTTATTTTTTCCGTGTTGTTTAAAGATAGGTGTTTATATGGTTAAAGTATCACAAACACCCAGTCTCATTCTTCTAATTCTCTTTCTAATCTATGATTGATTTCTTCTTATCTCGTGCGATTTTTTGCATTCAATAAGTTTTATTTTAATATTTGAAAAGTCTTCTCAATTTCATTGAGGAGATTCTTAATAGTAGGGACTTTTACATCTACTAGAGAAAAATCCCTCATCTTGATGGTTCATGGTCATATAGGACTTTGAAGGGTGTCAAGATGAGTGGATGTCTTATAGGTAGAGTTATACTTCTATTTCTTTTGCTTATTTGTAGAGAAACAACAAAAATATCTTTCAAATCATTCATTGGCAATCTTCGATTGACCATTTTTTAGGGGTGATAATGACATTTTGATGAATATTCCACCCTTTTTTTTGTAGAAATACTTCTAAAAGTTGCTTTTGAATTTGGCATCTCTATCATTGGTAATAACCTTAGGGAAACCATGTGGTTTATAAACAAATTTACACAAGGGATCCACACTTTGTTTTGTGGTATTCTTAATCCCCATAAAGTGTGCATATTTAGGCTTGATTGATCAACTACAATAAATAAAGATTCCTTACCTTATGACAATGATAGTCCTTCGATTAAATACATTGATATTTCTTCCAAGTTATGATCCAAAAAATGTGGAGGGTGGAGTGATCTCAAATGTTTAAGGTTTTCACTTTTATTTTTTTGGTATATGTTACATTCTACTACATATTTTGTAATTTCTTTATGCATAAATTGGTTAGATCACTAAATGAGGAAATCCTAGATAGGTTTGAGTCACATAACTAAGCTCAAAGGAATATACTCACAATAACACTATATGATATTATCAATGAATAATTGGTGCATCTATTACAATGCAATTTACCTCCTTATATATGATTTCCCATGGATCAAGTCATTTCCACTAATGAATGTGGGATAAATCGTTCTACACAAATGGAAGAGACATATGGTAGCATGCAACTACGTGGAAGAGACATGGGGTAACACACAATGACAGTGGATACTTGGCTCAACAACTCCAAGATTCAATGATGGAAGAATCAATGACCCATGACGATGGTAAATGGTGGCTAGTGCAAGAGCACTAAATAGAATATGAGGTGTACTAACAATAGTGACAAGAGGAATAAATGGAAGCTCAATGAATACCGACTTGAAGATTATAATATGGTAATTGACAGAAGAGAAAATGATTGTCCACTATGTTGGAAACTGGACCTACCTGAATTGTTCCAATAAATGTTTTGATACCATTGTAATACACAACAATAGTAGTTACATAATTAACATAAAA
>ML810022.1:208019-219697 GCA_009831015.1 Picea engelmannii
ACTCTGAAAACTTAAAGTCTCGGATAGCCATTTTCAACCTGAATGGTGTTGATGATTACAGTTGCATGAGACATCCTCCAGGACACAAACTGATTGATTCAACCTGAGAGAGAGCCCATGAGTTGGGTGTGTGGTTCCTATCCGAGACCGAACTGGAACGTAGTGATGGCCTCCTTCTTACATAGAGTTGAGAAGAAATCCAGATGATTCTCATGTGTAACATAGTGAGAAAGGAGATAAGTTGAGTTGGACGTGCCTGTGGCTGAGCACAAGGTGAATGTGTGAATTCCCATGAGTTGGGTGCATCGTTATGAGACAAAGGTGAAGATGATGTATTAGCCTCCTCTGAGCATAGAGTTGAGATGATGAACTCCAGGTGACTCTCATGTGTAATGCAGTGGGAAAGAAGATCTGTTGAGTTGGACGTGCCTGTGGATGAGCACATGTGAACATGATCCTAGTGGCTGAGCACTAGTGAGTGTGGTTCTTCTGTGAGACACAGTGAGATAGAGATATGGACATCCCTATGGATGTGCCCCTAGTGGCTAAGAATTAGTGGGTGTATGAGATCCCTTGCTATATTGTTCAAGAGTCAGAATTACATGTAACCCTAATTGTAATGTAAAGGGTACGGGTCGGCCCCACCTTAATGTAAATGATAATTAATATAAAAGATCATTAATATGGTAATTATTAATTATATTTTGAGTTATTGAGGTCGACCCTATTTTTCCAATAAACACATCATTTGATGTGACAAGTCTTATATAAATAGAGGTGAATCCCCATTGAGGAAACACACTTATCATTGTGTCATCTCATGATTTCAGAAGTTGTGGTCTGAAATTATAAGAATTACAACACCCTCTTGTGTGTTAGGTTTGGTGATGGTGTGGGAGGTCTTTCTCTTGAGGAATATAGCAAAGGATTGGCTCGGTTTTCTTCCCTTGTTGAGAAGGTTTTCCCAGGATACTTCTTGTGTTATTGTGCATGGTTATTCTTCTTGTGATATTGATTTGTTGCAGTAGTTATGGTTCAATTAATAGTTAAACATAAAATTTAAAGAGAATACATGAGCCATATCTCATTTAAAATCCAACATGGTATCAGAGAAGGTCTTGAAGAATACCACTTGCTCAAGGATGAAAGAAGATCGTGCTCACCTAAAAGACTACCAAACCCTTGTTTCCATTACAAATAAATGAGGCCGGACCTCCCTTATTTTTATGTGGCAATAAAAAAAGGCTGACCGTTGGCCTCTAAGGCTGTCGCAGCCTAGAAGAAAGGGTTGGACCCCTTTCTAAGGTTCTGTGGTGAAGTTTTTCTGGTGAAGGAAAGGGTCGGAGCCTAGGAGAAGGGCCGATGCATGGGGTACTTCTTCCAAACAACAACCAAGGTGTATGGAAAAGAGGTCAGAGCCTAGGAGAAGGGTCGGACCCCCTAAAGATAAAAGGATGAAGGAAATCAGCATGTTTTGGGGCCCCTCTAAAAATGTCTTGAAATACCCTAACAACGGATTTGTAAGGTTGCTAACACCCTAACATTCTAACACTCTAAGGTTGTCACACTATCACAGCAGGTCTAGAAGGAAAGGGTCGGACTCTCCTTAAAGTTTCTATGGTAAAATTAAAGGATCGAACCCTAAGACAAATTTTGAAGATGGCCACAGGATTAAGAACAAGCTCAGCCATAAAATCGCACTACATACCTATGCCAAGTTTAAATTCTGAGTGATATTTCTTAGCCTATCAAAAGGTGAAAATTATATCAGTTTTGAAGCAGACTCGATGGTGGTTTTCTGAGGAAGGAAGGCCGAGTTTAAGGCCTATATTGAGGACGATATTTTTGGATAGTAGTAAGGCCATTCACCCTGCTATATTAAGAATTATATATCCATATGCTATAATGTTTCCTGAGATATTAAAACAGGTCTAAAACAGTGTTGTAGTTGAAGGAAACATTTATGTGACACATCACTACAAAATTGCAGAATAAGAAACTGTGACAAGGTTCGAGCATGCCAGAAACATCTGTGATATACATTTGATTGAAGGAGTTGAGGATACAGTTTCAGTGTTTGACACTTTAAAGTAGATAGTCATGTTTAGCTTATGAAGCATAGAAAGAAAGATGGAAACTTACACTGGTTGGTACTTATAAGTCAAGGAAAAAAATGGCCGACCTGTTGACAAGCATAATGATCATAATTAAAACCAATATTGACCGACCTTTTATAGTTTAAAGGCAACAAAGAAATCTCGTCATTTCTACTTGGGTCATCTACGAATCCAAATTGAAAACCTTAAAATACAGATCTGAAGTCAAGTTGTAACAGTGTTAAGTAGCAGTAGGAGCTACAAGGATGGATACAACAAGATGTCTGAAATTTTTTTGAATGTCAACAATGGACATGACCTTGATAAGATAAAACAATCATAGCAAGTTGGACCACCAACAGATGTGAAAAATTACTAATGTGTAAATATTCTCTAATTAGTTACAACAGTAAAGGTTGATGCAGAATTTGTCAGAGGCTTGTGTGGTACATGTGGCTACAAGACAAACAAGTCTAGTTATATAAAATAGTAGTGGAAGGTGGCCACAAGAAGCTACAGTAACATGATATGAATTCTAAGTCTATGACAACCAAGCAGAACCTCCATTGGAGTACACTCTTAGGTATGCACTTGTATATAGAATGTTTGCATCATTTTCATAAGGGTACTTGCAGGAGGAAGGAACCCTTGGTGAAATCATGGACCCAGAGAGGTCTCAGTGCATTCAGAAGAACAACACACTGGAAGTGAAGACTCCAGGTTTGATTGTTTTAATTATCATGCTACATTACAAGTAGGTGTTGTAGTTGTGACAAAAATCCTTAAATTGTTTTGATTCTAGAGATGTACTCATGAATATCCTCTATGAGATATTCTTATCTTGTTTCCCTTCGTTTGTTTCCATGTTCCAGGCAGGTTAACAAAAAAGGAAGATGTTTTTTCCTTCAAGACTTCAGAGGGAGTCAAAACTATTGAGAAGAATGAAAAGACAATACCTTCTCCCCCTCAATAGTTCAGAGGGAGACAGTCATTGATACATTTGTTCCAGTTGATATTCCCAAGTACTTTGCAGTACGCCATAAAAGGGCCTGTCTGGGCGTGACAAACTCTAAAAGAGGCAGAAAGACATGCAGTTGATGGAAGTGTCGAGAAATATAAAACGAGACTTGTAGTCATAAGATTCTCACAAGAAGAGGGAGTGAACTATGATGAGACATATTGATCCATTAATCCGATACAATTCCATCTGTACTACCATCCATGAGTTGGAAACTACATCAGATAGATGGATTCTTGATGAATTTGGGTTCAAGAAAAAGTATTATTGATCCAAACCTTTACTATTACATTGTTGGTTATGAGAGCCTAATTTTTATGACTTATTCAGGAAGCCGTGTTGTTGGATACAAGAAAACCTCAAATTATAATTTCGAGATGAAGGATATAGGTATGATGCACTACTTCTTGGGACAAGAAGTATAACAGAGGACTGATGAGATTTTCCTGAGTCAAGGAAAATATACAGTGGATATTAAATAAGTTTAGTATGACAGAATACAAATCCATGTCTACATCGATGGTGATGGATTTGAGGAAAGAATAAATGATGATGATTCAGACAAGAATGATCCACATGTGTACCGACAACTGATTGGATTATTGATGTATTTGGTTAACACCATACTTGATATATGTTATGCAACGAATGTTCCTAGTCAATCCATGAGTCAATCGAGACAGACTCACTGGATAACAGAAAAGCATGTATTGAGATATATGTGAGGCACAGTTGGATATGGCCTGAGATATGCCTCCAGTGTGAACTTGAGTTTGTAGGGATATGCCAATATAGATTGAGCAAAGAGTACAATGGGTAGGAATAACACATCCGGTTGTTGTTTTACCATGAAGTTTGCCATGGTTTATTGGTGCAGCAGGAAACAAATCTCTGTGGCCTTGACTACCATAGAAGAAAAGTATATAGCATTGAGTGTGCGAAGCAATGTGGCTTCACAAGATTCTCAAAGATTTACTTGATCATGAGATGGATTCTATGATGATAACCAGAGCTGTGTGTAAATCTCTTTGAGAAACCAGTATTTCATGATAGATCGAAACACATTGAGATAAATATCATTATATCAAAGACATGGTGCAAAGGAAAGAAGTACACGTGTAGTACCTTCCTACACATGATCATATTGCAGATATCTTCACCAAATTTCTTGCCAATACAAAGTTCGAGTACTTCCATGAGAAACTGACTTGGTTAAGAATACCTCTCTAGTTGAGAGGGAGTGTTGATGACTACAACCAAGAAAAAGTTTGATTAATTTCGTGTGAGACTTGGCCTGCTGGAGAATGATTCCCTAGCTGAGAGGGAGTGTTGATGATTACATCTGTGTGAGACATCCTCCAGAACACAAACTGATTGAGTCGACCTGAGAGAGATCCCATGAGTTGGGTGTGGGGTTCCTATCTGAGACAGAACTGGAACGTAGTGATGGCCTCCTCCTTACATAGAGTTGAGAAGAACTCCATATGATTCTCATGTGTAACCCAGTGAGAAAGGAGATATGTTGAGTTGGACATGCCTGTGGTTGAGCACAAGTTGAACGTGTGAATTCCCATGAGTTAGGTGCATCGTTATGAGACAAAGATGAAGATGATGTATTAGCCTCCTCTGAGCAGAGATTTGAGATGATGAACTCCAGGTGACTCTCCTGTGTAATGCAGTGGGAAAGAAGATCTGTTCAATTGGATGTGTCTGTGGATGAGCACAAGTGAATGTGATCCTAGTGGCTAAGCACTAGTGAGTGTGGTTCTCCTGTGAGACGCAGTGAGATAGAGATATGGACATCCCTATGGATGTGCCCCTAGTGGTTGAGCATTAGTGGGTGTATGAGATCCCTTTCTATATTGTTCAAGAGTCAAACTTACCTGGAACCCTAATTGTAATGTAAAGGGTACAGGTCGGCCCCACCTTAATGTAAAATATAATTAATGTAAAAGATAATTAATATAAAAGATAATTAATATGGTAATTATCAATTATATTTTGATTTATTGAGGTCGGCTCTATTGTGCCAATAAACACATCATTTGATGTGACAAATCTTACATAAATAAAGGTGAATGCCCATTGAGGAAACACACTTATCATTGTGTCATCTCATGATTTCAGAAGTTGTGGTCTGAAATTATAAGAATTACATCACCCTCTTGTGTGATAGGTTTGGTGATGGTGTGGGAGGTCTTTCTCTTGAGGAATATAGAAAAGGATTGGCTGGGTTTTCTTCCCTTGTTGAGAAGAGTTTCCCATGATACTTCTTGTGTTCTTGTGCATGGCTATTCTTCTTGTGACCTTGATTTGTTGCAGTATTTATGGTTCAAGTAATAGTTAAACGAAAAATTTAAAGAGAATACATGAGCCATAGCTCATTAAAAATCCAACAAATGGGAAAGCTTCCATTTGGTGGGAGGACCTTAGGAATGTGAAAGGAATCCATGAGAAGGACTTGTCATGGAAACAATTTGACAAATACTTCAAGAAGAAGTATTTGTCAGAAAAGTAATTTGATGCGAAGACGAAGGAATTCTATGAACTCAAGCTGGGACAACTCACCATAGATGAGTATATCAACAAATTTCTCGAGCTGATGAGGTATGCTCTCTACATGAAGGATGAAAAAGTAAATATGCAACGATTTATTAGTGGATTACCTCAGTCCTACCGGGACAAAATTGAGTTTGATGAGCCAAAGACCTTAGAAGATACTATTCGAAAAACAAGGTATTGCTATGAGCAATTCAAGAATAAGACAAAACCCCATGAAGACTGGAAGAAGAAAAACAATTAAGGATTCAAGAAGAAGGGATTTAAACCCTCATGATTTAAGAACCATGGGAAGATCTCTAGGATGATCCTTCCTACCATAAGTGTGTATCAACAAAATTTTCCATCCCATAGTGGAAATAAACCATTCGGAGCAGTTCCAAGTAAGACTAATAACACAAAGAGAGAACCCTTGAAATGTTGGGGTTGTGGAGAGGAACATATGTTGAGGGACTGTATGCATAGGCAACATGGCAATAAGAGGGTCTACAATGTCCAAGAGGCTACCACAGTAAATGATGTGGCTAGGAGCATGCCACAAATTTATGCAGCCTTGGATAATAGACAAGGTGACCACCAAGCTTCAGTGGTGGAGATGGAAGGTATGATTTCCAACCATCATGTTTCCATTTTAATTGACCCTGGTTCTAATTTGAGTTATTTTCCCCCTCAAACTGTTGAGAAATGTAAATTGCAACAAGTTAAACATGTTAAATCATGGCTGGTACAACTAGCCACTGGAACCAAAAGAAAAGTAACAGAGGTTATACCAGCATACCAATTCGTTATAAGTGGGTTTCCCACCAAAGCAAACCTAACCATATTTCCTTTAGGATCTTATGACATGTTGATTGGCATGGACTAGTTGGTTGCCCATAAAACCAAGTTGGAATGTTACAGTAAAACTTTGGAGTGTGAAAATGAAGAGGGAAGAAGGGTAACCCTACAAAGGATTCAAAAGCCTATCTCAGTGAGACAAATATCATCCCTCCAAGTGAAGAAGTATTGCAGAAAAGGTTGTCCCTTGTATGCAATACAAGTGCTGAAATCTATTGAGAATGAAAATCCCAGCCTAGAGGACCATCCCATATTAAGAGAATATAAATATGTATTCCCAGAAGAGATGTCAGGTCTACCTCCAAGAAGGGATATTGACTTTTCAATATAACTTGTACTAGGAGCGGTGCCAATGTCTAGAACACCCTATAGAATGAGTACCCCAGAGCTAGTTGAGCTCAAACTACAGTTGAAGAAGATGTGGGACAAAGGCTACATTCGGCCTAGTGTGTCTCCATGGGGAGCACCAACCTTGTTTGTGAAAAAGAAAGATGGCGCCCTTAGATTGTGCATTGATTATAGACAACTCAATAAGATGACCATCAAGAATAAGTATCCCTTACCAAGGATTGATGACTTGTTTGACCAATTAATGGGTGCTACAATCTTCTCCAAGATTGACTTGAGGTCTGGATACCATCAAGTCTGAATTAAATATGAATACATCCACAAGACAACCTTTAGGACAATATATGGTCACTATGAATTTGTGGTGGTTTCATTTGGTCTTACCAATGCACCAACCACTTTTATGTGATTAATGAATAACGTATTCAGAAATTTCTTGGATAGGTTTGTATTGGTTTTCATTGATGATATCCTAATATATTCCAAGATTGGGGAAGAACATGAAGAACATATCAATCTAGTACTCCAAGTACTAAGAGAAAATCAACTCTATGATAAGCTTAGTAAGTGTGACTTTTTCTAGAAACAAGTCCATTACTTAGGCCATGTTATCTCTAAGGAAGGAGTGGCAGTTGATCCTGACAATACTAAATCCATCATGGATTGGCCTACCCCAAAGGATGTATCTAATATAAGATCATTTATGGGCCTAACATGATACTATAGGAGGTTCATAAAGGGATTCTCCAAGATTGGTTGTCCAATCACCTCCCTTCAGAAAAAGGGGGTTAAATTCATTTGGACATCAGAATGTGAAGAAAGATTTCAAGAGATGAAATACCTTCTAACGAATGCGCATGTACTAAAGATTGCATATCCAAAAAAGGACTTCCTTGTGTGTACAGATGCCTGCAAGGAAGGGCTCGGAGGAGTCCTTATGCAAGAAGGACATGTGATTTGCTATAAATCCATAAAATTGAATGAGAATGAAGTCAATTATGTGACCCATGATATGGAATTAGTTGCCATAGTGCATGCTTTAAAAATGTGGAGGCATTACCTCTTAGGTAGAAGATTGTACTTATGATAGACCATAGTGGGTTGAGGTATTTGTTTGACCAATCAAAACTCGATGTGAGACAATCTAGGTGGATGGATCTTCTTAGTGAGTTTGATTTTGAAATCAAACATATCAAAGGAAAGGAGAATAGGGTGGTTTATGCCATTAGTAGAAGTATGAAAGTGGTTCACTTGGCAGATGTAAGCGCCAGTGAATCAGACATCAAAGAGAGAGTCAAAAGTGCATAAGAAACAATTTTCAAGACCGTGACATCACACCTAAAGCAAGATCCCACGGGGATGAAGTACGAAGGTTATCGGATGCTTAATGATGGATTTCTGTCTTACAAGGGAAGATTATATATTCCAAATTGTGATGACTTGAAGAGGTTCATAATGGATAATAAAAAAAAAACCATATGATGGTCATCATGGTTATCAAAAAATGATCACAACCACTAGGAAACTATTTTATTGGCCCAGACTGAAAAAGGACAGAGTTGATTACTTAGCTAAGTTTTTAGAATGTTAGCAAGTCAAGGCATAGCACCAACACACAACAGGGTTGTTGCATCCCCTACCAATTCACGAATGGAAATGGGAAACCATCTCCATGGATTTCATCACAGGATTACCAAGATCAACCAAACAGAACGACATCGTCATGGTAGTTGTGGAAAAACTAAGAAAGGATGCTCACTTCATACCCGTCAAGTCAACTTGGAAGGAAATAGATATTTTCAGCATTTTCATGAAAGAGATATTTAGATTGCATGACATGCCTAAAGAAATTATATCTGACAGAGATACAAAATTTACGTCAACTTTTGAAAATCTTTGTTTGATGATTTTGAAACAAATTTTTTCTTTAGTACAGCCTATCACCCTCAAACTGATGGGCAGACAGAGAGGGTAAACCAGGTGTTAGAAGACATGTTAAGGATGCACGTAATGCATCAACCCAAGAAGTGGGAAGACTACCTACCACTGGTAGAATTTTCCTACAACAATGGTTATCAAGAGTCATTAAAAATGAGCCCTTTATGGAAAACAATGCAACATTCCAATTAGATGGAACAACCCAGTAGACAGAGTTACAATCGGGTCAGGTATGATAAAGAAAATGGAACAATAAGTAATTCAGATCAGAAAAAATCTGAAGATAGCCCAAGATATACAAAAGAGCTATGCATACATGAAAAAGACTCCTAGAGAGTTCAAAGCAGGTGATCATGTGTATCTCTGAGTTAGACCCAGGAAAATATCTTTGAGGATGGGAGCTTGTGCCAAGATGGCACCTCAGTATTGTGGACCCTTTGAAGTTTTGGATAGAGTGGGACCAGTAGGCTATCGGCTAGCACTATCTCCCACAGTGAAGGCACATAATGTTTTCCATGTTTCTTTATTAAATAAGTATGTACATGATTCTAATCATATTATTGACTAGTCTGTGATTTAGGTGGAACCCGAGGGATAATTCCTTCTAGAACCTCAATGCATAATACACAGAAAGGAAACCCCACTCAGGAACAAAACCATTGCACAGGTCAAGGTGTAGTGGAAACACTTTGGCCCAGATGAGGCTCCATGGGAAATGGAGGATGCCCTTAAACATGCATATCCATTTTTGTTTACTTTTGTACATACAGAGCACATCGACACATAGAACATCGAGGACAATGTCCTTTAATGGGGAGGGGATTGTAATACCCATGTTTCCCCCAGTTTGTAAATATAACTATAATTGGTTAAGAGACTATGGTGGACTAAATATGTGTGAATGTTTGATTTGATGAACCTTTGTGTAAAAGGGTCAATGTATGAATTTTTTGTTATTAATAGAAATTAGATATGTGATTGCACAATTGTTGAAAGGGGGAATTTTTCCAATATATACCATGGATGATATGAGAGAGATGATGAGGGAAACCAACAATGGTTGATATGACCCTCACCAAACCAGTACCTACTGGGTGTAATTGTTCAACATTCCTCTGACCCAGAAATGAATTACTAGTCAAGATGGTAGTTAGAAGGCCATCCTCAAGAGTTAATGAGGAGATGGGGCATGGTACCCATCTGTAAGGCTTACAGGCTTGAACACGAGTTGGAGATTCGGACCCACGCAACCTTGCTAAGGAAGGCAAGAAAGGAAGTAATTCAGGGGACAAAGACAGATCTGCAAGAACCAGAGTAGAGAAAACAATCTCTACAAGAGAAGAGAGCATGCTTTGACTCTGGAGTTGAGAGAAAAGCTGAAAAGAAAGCTCATTTTTGCTGTAAGAAGCCTTGGGAAGGGTCTCGCTACAAGATGATAAACGAGGCTAATGAGTGACTGAGAGAGTGCTCGCGCAGACCTCCTTGCCTAGTGTAGAGGAATCTGGGTGCCAAGATCCTATGGGAGGAGGAGAGTAACCTCTGTCCCTGATTTTCGTGGAGAAAGGAGAAAGGATATCTCTCAGAGCATCATGGTCTATCTCGGGGGTGGCTAGTGGTAAATCCGACAGGAGTGGTTGTGCCTATGGTTGGGTGGAAACAGGCGCTTCAAATTTCCAGTTCTGATAAGTAATTTCATACTCTGTGTAATATATTGGATGTGATGATTGAATGTCTATGTTTATGGTTAAGTCTTGCAGTGTTTGAAAAATTATTAGAAATTCTCATTTTTCTTCTATAAAGTGTTATTTTTACTTGGTTTTCGATTTACCTCAGTTAGCCTCTAGAGAGTTATGGGATATGAATCCGTAGGAGAGTCGGGGTAGGATTTACCGAAATGTTTAAGTCCTACCAACCTTTTGATTTTACCTTAACGAGAATGTCAGGTTTAACTCTATGGGAGAAGGGTGTTCCTTCAGACCCTCCACCCATGTGACCAAGGGCTCATACCGATGGCCTTAATCAAGTCTCAACTAAGAGCTGAGTGTAGCCAAGAATCCAAATATGATCCCATATGACCCAAAGTTGGAAACCCCTCTCTAAGCCCAAAAGGAGTGAAGCTACTTTGGCTTCAGAACTTTGGGACTTATGCTTCCACAAGCCTTGAAAACAGTTGAAGGTCGAAGTCGTGAATTGATGAGGATCGTAGATCTGGGGATCCAGTGGAGATTTCTCTTAGTCGTTAGATCGGACTTAGGAAGGGTAGGGTTAAGAACTTCAGCGAAGTCCCACTTCAGAAGAATAGGAGTGGTCTAGCACCGAAACTCCCGAATGTCGAAGTCGTGATGTTAATATGGACCATTGAGATTAGAGGGATGTGTGTCCACAAATAAACGACTATCCGAGATTTCGGGTGTTTAGTGGTATCAATGTGAAGATATAGGGATGTAGAACGTCGAATGTCCAACGTCGAAGCTCAACGTAGAATGTCGAATGTTGAATTTATGAAGTGACGTAGATCGTCAATCCAGGGATCCTTCAAGATCTCTCTCAATCATTGATCGAAGGACTCCATTGAGAACCCCTCTTAACAAACCAACCAACCGAAAATGGGTCATGGAGAGACACATGGCCCCACTAATCCCCTATCAAAATTTGCCTGTTGGACTAGAGTTGTTGGATGAGAGGCCACGTGGTAGGAGATCCTATAGTTCCACGACTTGGTACTCTGGAGGAATTTGGCCAAGATTCTTTAGAGTGTGAAAACCTCTGAAGTTGTGAATGGTGAAGTGAATCTCAACCATTGATAGGACGAGGACACGTGGTGCTATATTAGAGAGTCTGTGTTCGACAACATAGGTATTCCAATAGAGGATGAACACCTT
>ML810022.1:219797-230387 GCA_009831015.1 Picea engelmannii
TGAAGCACCTGCGCTAATCAGTCCCGATTATTCCAAAGATTTCCTGATATTTTCTTTTGCTTCCTGTGATACAGTAGCAGCAGTTTTGTTGCAGAAAAATGATCAAGGGCAAGAGAAACCGATTGCCTTCTACAGCAGGGCATTAAGAGACGCAAAACTCTGGTACGAGATCATGGAAAAGCAAGCCTATGCATTGGTGAAAGCTCTCAAATCTTTCAGAGTCTATGTTTTGCACTCAAAGATCATTGCATATGTCCCTTCGGCCTCTGTGAAGGACATTCTTATACAGCCCCACATGGATGGGAAAAGAGGAAAGTGGATTGCCAAGATTCTAGAATTAGATCTAGAAATTAAGCCCACCAAGTTGGTAAAGGGACAGGGTTTAGCCAAATTGCTAGCTGAATCCAACTGCAAACCCTTAGGGATTAGTTTCATCAATGAGCAAGCTGAGTCATCCAACAGGAATTTTCAGGATGCCTTATCGCTGGCAGAATGTGCCTAGTATCGTGACATTTTGTATTTTCTGCAGGAGTTGAAGCCCCCCGATGGAATGGGAAAAATTAAAGCGAGGGATCTTAAGCTCAAGGCGGTCAAGTATTGCCTCATTGACCAAACCTTGTACTGGAAAGACCCTCTAGGGGTATTTCTGAGATGTCTTGACCCACAGGAGGCCCAGAAAGTTACGTTTGATTTTCATAGCGGCCTTTGCGGAGGTCATCATTTCTGGAAGACTACAGCCCACAAGATACTCCGAGTGGGGTATTATTGGCCCACGTTGTTCCCCGATGTCTGCAAGGATATCAGAGCGTGCGCCAAATGTCAAAAGTTCTCAGGAAAGAAACAACTCACATCGTTTCCATTGAAACCCATAGTAGCTTCGACACCTTTTCAGCAGTGGGGGTTGGACTTCATCAGAGAGATTCATCCTCCCTCAAGTGGTCAGCACAGATGGATCCTGACTGTAACAGATTATTTCACCAAGTGGATAGAAGCTGTCCCCACCAGAAGCGCATCACACAAAGTAATTATCAACTTTCTGGAGGATATCATAGCCCGATTTGGCTGTCCCAGCAGAATCGTCATCGATAATGCTGCTTCTTTCAAATCTGAACCTCTAATTAAGTTCTGTGAGCAGTTCCAGATCTCGCTAATTCACTCCACCCCCTACTATCCCCAGGGAAATGGTTTAGCGGAATCCTCAAACAAAAGCCTGATAAAGATTATCAAAAGACAGTTAGAGGATAACAAGAGAGCCTGGGATTCAAAGTTGAAGTTCGCTCTGTGGGCCGATCGTGTCACAACGAAGAATTCCCTGGGCACTTCGTCGTTTCAACTAGTCTACGGAGCAGAGGCGGTTTTCCCTACTCAGCTCACCTTACCTGTGGCGAAATTATTTCAAGACTATGAGGGAGAACCAGATCATATGATCAGAAGAATTCATCAGATAGTGGAAGTGCGGCAGATCAGAGAACAAGTGAGGGACGCAGCTTATACTCATCAATAGAAGATCAAGCAGGCTTTTGACAGAAAGGTCAAGAAAAAGGAGTTCAAGATCAGGGACTTGGTCTTTAAGTGGGACGCACCCAGACAGGATAAAGGCAAGCACAGCAATTTCGACGCCCTCTGGATCGACCCCTTTAAAATCGTTGATATTTTCTCCAACAACACCTATGGGTTGCAGGATCTGGAGGATGAACAGGTTTTCAACAGCCCAGTGAATGTGCATTTTCTAAAAAAATGTTTTATTTGAGCCTTAGACGGCTCCTCTGTTTGTAAATATTGTCTTTTACTTCGGTGTTTATTTTCTTTTTATGTTTCGGCTTAATAAATGACTCCATAGCCCAACAACAAGGCATTGAAGCTGCGGAATGAGTTCTTAGAGCATCGCAGGGACGACTCTATCCTCCATGGAGCCTAATGTTAGCAATATTTATTGTCTCAGGATTAGGCGTACCCAAGTCTGCAGTTGGCGCGGGAAGCACCTGAGCATATCACGAGGTAATCCCATTTTTGTAGCAGCAAGTCAAGCAAGCGAGCGGGCAAATTTTTGTCTTCAGCAGTCGAGAACCATCCTCAAAGCAAATCGACGGTCAAAATCTTACATGGCAGATCGACGAAATCCCGTCAGCCGTTAGATCTCGGGAAGTTGCGCCGGGGTTAACCCCTAGTGTGCAGAGGAGGAAAGTCGGGGTTCAGTTCATCGGAGAATCGGAGTTTTTGAAGACAAGAAACTCTTGCATGAAGGAATTGTGATCCGCGATTTCCCGACTAGATCAGAACCGTTTGACATCAGGGACACGTGGCGAGAGATCCCGCAGAGTCGAGGATCGGGGAACTGAAAGTCCCGAGCACATGAAAACGGGAATCGCGATATCCCGATACGCGATTTCCCGATGGAGTTAAAGACCGTAGTGGGATACAGGAGGCAGGATTTCACAGCGGGGAACAGACCGTTGATAGGTGGCAAGGCCCACATCACTGACGAGATTATCCGGGCCGTCCGATCTGGACAGACACATGGTGCGCGATTAAGCCACTTCGGCGTGTCGCCCCTCACGACTCCAAAATGCAAAGGATAGTCCCGTTATGTTTCGATGCGCGAGGTGACGAGAGAGTTCGTGACCCGGGCCCATGGTATTGTTGGGAGAATTAAGAACCGTCGGATCTAGAAGGACACCTGGCACAGGATTAAGCCATCTCGGTGTTTCGCCTCTCGCGACTTCAAAAGCACAAAGAACAATCATCCTTATTCGTGAACGCCGAAAGCCTCTATGGGGATAAAAGTAGGGTCACGGTCCACAGTAACCCAAGAAATTAAAAGAGCTAAGCGGAGGGGGGGCCTAAAGGTGTTGTTTCCAGTCGCCGAAAGCATCGTCACGATTTCCAGATGCCATCAGAAACGATTTCACTCCTGGTTTTCGCTTGAAGTAAATAAAGATAAGAAGGAGTAGTTGAAGCCTCCTTTTATTCATTAAATAAGGGAATGGAGAGTCTGGCAATACGTCGTCTCCCAGAGGTCCTGTGTACCATTTTCCTCAGAGAGGCCATGCCGAAGTCCTCATCTCAACGAAGAAGTATGCGCACGCTAGCCGGGCGCTTAATGGCTCAGCTACCCTCCTTACAGGAACCATGCATAGTCAAGGTGGCATTTAAAGAAAGATACTGGTACGAATTTGATTGAAGGGACACCAAGCCTTGGGGTGACTAGGCACGCCTCTGTGAGGCGATTTTTCCTGAGTATATAGACTCGGTCTTTGTATTTTTGCAAGGGTCGATGGTTGAGCAGAGCTCCCTATTGTAATGTTTAGCAGCTATTTCAGTTTCCAGCTTATGTATCTGTATATGAGATTTCTTGTTTTATGACAGACAGTTCTTCTTTACCCGTCTAAGTTTTTCAGCTTATGCTAGGAAGTTCGTGATTGACTGAGTCATGCGAATTGTTGCATTTCTATTATGATAAATGATTTGTCGTGGCATTATTGTATTTTCTGGTGCTCTGTATTCAAATGCAAGAAGACCTTGTGTTGGGATGCCTTCTTCTACAGTCTGTTAGGAACCTGTTGTTTATAACAGACCTTCGCACTCTTCTCCATAAGTCTTCCGCTTGTTCACCCTTTACTACAACTCACTGTTTGAAATTTACGCAAGACCTCACTTGCTCATGCATACCTGGCCTGTTTTCAGAGTTGGAACACTACTGTTTCGAGTTTCCTTCCATTTGATCACCCATCTATGAACAATCGTGACACAAAACTGATGGGCGTCGGGCTCTGCTCCTGATAGCAATCCAGGAGTGACTTCCGTCGCCAACAATAAGGATAAAAATGAAAGGTTGATAAACTAGAAAGAAAAACAAACTGAAATTATTGCAGTCCTACTACAAAGTCTATCAGATATACAAAGGCAACTACAACATGGCCCAGTTTCCAGTCATGTCGACATGCATCATACTAAGAAAACTCCAAGTCCACATGAGATACAAAAGCATGGTCCGGAAAGTGGCCACACCAGGAGGAGAACCTCAAAGAAGGCCCAATATGGAGCCAAAAAACACTCACCAGAATGTCCCTCTAAGGACACTCACAACTACAAGGAATATTCTAGTGGAAAAACTAGTTCCCATTCTCATACGAGAGGAAAGAAGAGGAAACATCCCAAGAGTCATGACCCTAAAGAGTTCAAGAAATCCAAACTGCCCACCTTCGATGGAGAGATTAAGAAGGGGGAAGAAGCAGATGTTTGTCTACTTAGCTTGAAAAAGTACTTCATAGTCCATGACTACTCTGAAAACTTAAAGTCTCGGATAGCCATTTTCAACCTGAATGGTGTTGATGATTACAGTTGCATGAGACATCCTCCAGGACACAAACTGATTGATTCAACCTGAGAGAGAGCCCATGAGTTGGGTGTGTGGTTCCTATCCGAGACCGAACTGGAACGTAGTGATGGCCTCCTTCTTACATAGAGTTGAGAAGAAATCCAGATGATTCTCATGTGTAACATAGTGAGAAAGGAGATAAGTTGAGTTGGACGTGCCTGTGGCTGAGCACAAGGTGAATGTGTGAATTCCCATGAGTTGGGTGCATCGTTATGAGACAAAGGTGAAGATGATGTATTAGCCTCCTCTGAGCATAGAGTTGAGATGATGAACTCCAGGTGACTCTCATGTGTAATGCAGTGGGAAAGAAGATCTGTTGAGTTGGACGTGCCTGTGGATGAGCACATGTGAACATGATCCTAGTGGCTGAGCACTAGTGAGTGTGGTTCTTCTGTGAGACACAGTGAGATAGAGATATGGACATCCCTATGGATGTGCCCCTAGTGGCTAAGAATTAGTGGGTGTATGAGATCCCTTGCTATATTGTTCAAGAGTCAGAATTACATGTAACCCTAATTGTAATGTAAAGGGTACGGGTCGGCCCCACCTTAATGTAAATGATAATTAATATAAAAGATCATTAATATGGTAATTATTAATTATATTTTGAGTTATTGAGGTCGACCCTATTTTTCCAATAAACACATCATTTGATGTGACAAGTCTTATATAAATAGAGGTGAATCCCCATTGAGGAAACACACTTATCATTGTGTCATCTCATGATTTCAGAAGTTGTGGTCTGAAATTATAAGAATTACAACACCCTCTTGTGTGTTAGGTTTGGTGATGGTGTGGGAGGTCTTTCTCTTGAGGAATATAGCAAAGGATTGGCTCGGTTTTCTTCCCTTGTTGAGAAGGTTTTCCCAGGATACTTCTTGTGTTATTGTGCATGGTTATTCTTCTTGTGATATTGATTTGTTGCAGTAGTTATGGTTCAATTAATAGTTAAACATAAAATTTAAAGAGAATACATGAGCCATATCTCATTTAAAATCCAACATGGTATCAGAGAAGGTCTTGAAGAATACCACTTGCTCAAGGATGAAAGAAGATCGTGCTCACCTAAAAGACTACCAAACCCTTGTTTCCATTACAAATAAATGAGGCCGGACCTCCCTTATTTTTATGTGGCAATAAAAAAAGGCTGACCGTTGGCCTCTAAGGCTGTCGCAGCCTAGAAGAAAGGGTTGGACCCCTTTCTAAGGTTCTGTGGTGAAGTTTTTCTGGTGAAGGAAAGGGTCGGAGCCTAGGAGAAGGGCCGATGCATGGGGTACTTCTTCCAAACAACAACCAAGGTGTATGGAAAAGAGGTCAGAGCCTAGGAGAAGGGTCGGACCCCCTAAAGATAAAAGGATGAAGGAAATCAGCATGTTTTGGGGCCCCTCTAAAAATGTCTTGAAATACCCTAACAACGGATTTGTAAGGTTGCTAACACCCTAACATTCTAACACTCTAAGGTTGTCACACTATCACAGCAGGTCTAGAAGGAAAGGGTCGGACTCTCCTTAAAGTTTCTATGGTAAAATTAAAGGATCGAACCCTAAGACAAATTTTGAAGATGGCCACAGGATTAAGAACAAGCTCAGCCATAAAATCGCACTACATACCTATGCCAAGTTTAAATTCTGAGTGATATTTCTTAGCCTATCAAAAGGTGAAAATTATATCAGTTTTGAAGCAGACTCGATGGTGGTTTTCTGAGGAAGGAAGGCCGAGTTTAAGGCCTATATTGAGGACGATATTTTTGGATAGTAGTAAGGCCATTCACCCTGCTATATTAAGAATTATATATCCATATGCTATAATGTTTCCTGAGATATTAAAACAGGTCTAAAACAGTGTTGTAGTTGAAGGAAACATTTATGTGACACATCACTACAAAATTGCAGAATAAGAAACTGTGACAAGGTTCGAGCATGCCAGAAACATCTGTGATATACATTTGATTGAAGGAGTTGAGGATACAGTTTCAGTGTTTGACACTTTAAAGTAGATAGTCATGTTTAGCTTATGAAGCATAGAAAGAAAGATGGAAACTTACACTGGTTGGTACTTATAAGTCAAGGAAAAAAATGGCCGACCTGTTGACAAGCATAATGATCATAATTAAAACCAATATTGACCGACCTTTTATAGTTTAAAGGCAACAAAGAAATCTCGTCATTTCTACTTGGGTCATCTACGAATCCAAATTGAAAACCTTAAAATACAGATCTGAAGTCAAGTTGTAACAGTGTTAAGTAGCAGTAGGAGCTACAAGGATGGATACAACAAGATGTCTGAAATTTTTTTGAATGTCAACAATGGACATGACCTTGATAAGATAAAACAATCATAGCAAGTTGGACCACCAACAGATGTGAAAAATTACTAATGTGTAAATATTCTCTAATTAGTTACAACAGTAAAGGTTGATGCAGAATTTGTCAGAGGCTTGTGTGGTACATGTGGCTACAAGACAAACAAGTCTAGTTATATAAAATAGTAGTGGAAGGTGGCCACAAGAAGCTACAGTAACATGATATGAATTCTAAGTCTATGACAACCAAGCAGAACCTCCATTGGAGTACACTCTTAGGTATGCACTTGTATATAGAATGTTTGCATCATTTTCATAAGGGTACTTGCAGGAGGAAGGAACCCTTGGTGAAATCATGGACCCAGAGAGGTCTCAGTGCATTCAGAAGAACAACACACTGGAAGTGAAGACTCCAGGTTTGATTGTTTTAATTATCATGCTACATTACAAGTAGGTGTTGTAGTTGTGACAAAAATCCTTAAATTGTTTTGATTCTAGAGATGTACTCATGAATATCCTCTATGAGATATTCTTATCTTGTTTCCCTTCGTTTGTTTCCATGTTCCAGGCAGGTTAACAAAAAAGGAAGATGTTTTTTCCTTCAAGACTTCAGAGGGAGTCAAAACTATTGAGAAGAATGAAAAGACAATACCTTCTCCCCCTCAATAGTTCAGAGGGAGACAGTCATTGATACATTTGTTCCAGTTGATATTCCCAAGTACTTTGCAGTACGCCATAAAAGGGCCTGTCTGGGCGTGACAAACTCTAAAAGAGGCAGAAAGACATGCAGTTGATGGAAGTGTCGAGAAATATAAAACGAGACTTGTAGTCATAAGATTCTCACAAGAAGAGGGAGTGAACTATGATGAGACATATTGATCCATTAATCCGATACAATTCCATCTGTACTACCATCCATGAGTTGGAAACTACATCAGATAGATGGATTCTTGATGAATTTGGGTTCAAGAAAAAGTATTATTGATCCAAACCTTTACTATTACATTGTTGGTTATGAGAGCCTAATTTTTATGACTTATTCAGGAAGCCGTGTTGTTGGATACAAGAAAACCTCAAATTATAATTTCGAGATGAAGGATATAGGTATGATGCACTACTTCTTGGGACAAGAAGTATAACAGAGGACTGATGAGATTTTCCTGAGTCAAGGAAAATATACAGTGGATATTAAATAAGTTTAGTATGACAGAATACAAATCCATGTCTACATCGATGGTGATGGATTTGAGGAAAGAATAAATGATGATGATTCAGACAAGAATGATCCACATGTGTACCGACAACTGATTGGATTATTGATGTATTTGGTTAACACCATACTTGATATATGTTATGCAACGAATGTTCCTAGTCAATCCATGAGTCAATCGAGACAGACTCACTGGATAACAGAAAAGCATGTATTGAGATATATGTGAGGCACAGTTGGATATGGCCTGAGATATGCCTCCAGTGTGAACTTGAGTTTGTAGGGATATGCCAATATAGATTGAGCAAAGAGTACAATGGGTAGGAATAACACATCCGGTTGTTGTTTTACCATGAAGTTTGCCATGGTTTATTGGTGCAGCAGGAAACAAATCTCTGTGGCCTTGACTACCATAGAAGAAAAGTATATAGCATTGAGTGTGCGAAGCAATGTGGCTTCACAAGATTCTCAAAGATTTACTTGATCATGAGATGGATTCTATGATGATAACCAGAGCTGTGTGTAAATCTCTTTGAGAAACCAGTATTTCATGATAGATCGAAACACATTGAGATAAATATCATTATATCAAAGACATGGTGCAAAGGAAAGAAGTACACGTGTAGTACCTTCCTACACATGATCATATTGCAGATATCTTCACCAAATTTCTTGCCAATACAAAGTTCGAGTACTTCCATGAGAAACTGACTTGGTTAAGAATACCTCTCTAGTTGAGAGGGAGTGTTGATGACTACAACCAAGAAAAAGTTTGATTAATTTCGTGTGAGACTTGGCCTGCTGGAGAATGATTCCCTAGCTGAGAGGGAGTGTTGATGATTACATCTGTGTGAGACATCCTCCAGAACACAAACTGATTGAGTCGACCTGAGAGAGATCCCATGAGTTGGGTGTGGGGTTCCTATCTGAGACAGAACTGGAACGTAGTGATGGCCTCCTCCTTACATAGAGTTGAGAAGAACTCCATATGATTCTCATGTGTAACCCAGTGAGAAAGGAGATATGTTGAGTTGGACATGCCTGTGGTTGAGCACAAGTTGAACGTGTGAATTCCCATGAGTTAGGTGCATCGTTATGAGACAAAGATGAAGATGATGTATTAGCCTCCTCTGAGCAGAGATTTGAGATGATGAACTCCAGGTGACTCTCCTGTGTAATGCAGTGGGAAAGAAGATCTGTTCAATTGGATGTGTCTGTGGATGAGCACAAGTGAATGTGATCCTAGTGGCTAAGCACTAGTGAGTGTGGTTCTCCTGTGAGACGCAGTGAGATAGAGATATGGACATCCCTATGGATGTGCCCCTAGTGGTTGAGCATTAGTGGGTGTATGAGATCCCTTTCTATATTGTTCAAGAGTCAAACTTACCTGGAACCCTAATTGTAATGTAAAGGGTACAGGTCGGCCCCACCTTAATGTAAAATATAATTAATGTAAAAGATAATTAATATAAAAGATAATTAATATGGTAATTATCAATTATATTTTGATTTATTGAGGTCGGCTCTATTGTGCCAATAAACACATCATTTGATGTGACAAATCTTACATAAATAAAGGTGAATGCCCATTGAGGAAACACACTTATCATTGTGTCATCTCATGATTTCAGAAGTTGTGGTCTGAAATTATAAGAATTACATCACCCTCTTGTGTGATAGGTTTGGTGATGGTGTGGGAGGTCTTTCTCTTGAGGAATATAGAAAAGGATTGGCTGGGTTTTCTTCCCTTGTTGAGAAGAGTTTCCCATGATACTTCTTGTGTTCTTGTGCATGGCTATTCTTCTTGTGACCTTGATTTGTTGCAGTATTTATGGTTCAAGTAATAGTTAAACGAAAAATTTAAAGAGAATACATGAGCCATAGCTCATTAAAAATCCAACAAATGGGAAAGCTTCCATTTGGTGGGAGGACCTTAGGAATGTGAAAGGAATCCATGAGAAGGACTTGTCATGGAAACAATTTGACAAATACTTCAAGAAGAAGTATTTGTCAGAAAAGTAATTTGATGCGAAGACGAAGGAATTCTATGAACTCAAGCTGGGACAACTCACCATAGATGAGTATATCAACAAATTTCTCGAGCTGATGAGGTATGCTCTCTACATGAAGGATGAAAAAGTAAATATGCAACGATTTATTAGTGGATTACCTCAGTCCTACCGGGACAAAATTGAGTTTGATGAGCCAAAGACCTTAGAAGATACTATTCGAAAAACAAGGTATTGCTATGAGCAATTCAAGAATAAGACAAAACCCCATGAAGACTGGAAGAAGAAAAACAATTAAGGATTCAAGAAGAAGGGATTTAAACCCTCATGATTTAAGAACCATGGGAAGATCTCTAGGATGATCCTTCCTACCATAAGTGTGTATCAACAAAATTTTCCATCCCATAGTGGAAATAAACCATTCGGAGCAGTTCCAAGTAAGACTAATAACACAAAGAGAGAACCCTTGAAATGTTGGGGTTGTGGAGAGGAACATATGTTGAGGGACTGTATGCATAGGCAACATGGCAATAAGAGGGTCTACAATGTCCAAGAGGCTACCACAGTAAATGATGTGGCTAGGAGCATGCCACAAATTTATGCAGCCTTGGATAATAGACAAGGTGACCACCAAGCTTCAGTGGTGGAGATGGAAGGTATGATTTCCAACCATCATGTTTCCATTTTAATT
>ML810023.1:0-19291 GCA_009831015.1 Picea engelmannii
AGAGAGAGAGAGAGAGCATCTTTATATAATTAAATGAATACAAATTAAATGATTGACACTTGAAAGCATAGTTTAAAACTTTGAAACATGCAGTACATGTGAGTTGTGAATCTATGGAATATCTCCCAATGTATATGATGTTTCATTTAACATTCTAATGAACTGCAATTAATGAACATAAACATTTTGTGTTAGTTCAAAAATTGTGAGGATGTGGATCTAATAAAAAAATTATCATCAAATGTGCTCAAAACATTTACCAATTGTAACACATATTGATCTAGTGGCCCCTTCCTCATGCCCAATTAAGTCTTTCCAACCATTGCAACAAAATGTTGAATAAGCATGTACCTCTTCGAGGATCATGCAATATATCTCATTATTTGTCTTATATACAAAACTATTATGTGCATTGGATTGTTCTCTCTATCGGTTCAAACTAACATCAATGCCAAACAAAGATGAATTTAAATTGTCAACTATTGCCTCCCTTGCATGTCAACCAACTTATGAAGTGGCCTCCATCTCTGAAGGTAGAGAAACCACCCTTGTTGGATGAGATACCAAGGGTGATGGAGGTCTAGGAAATATTGGATCTCAAAATGAACCTGTTTGATTATAATAATAATTAGATGGTAGGTCAGTATAATTGGGTTGCATATTCTCAAAAAACTATGCATAAATGAATCTAGAAAAATAATATGGCACCTCATCATTCCATGGTAGTCTACCATATGTTACCAAGAATCGATCATAAAGATGTCCTGTAGTGTGAGGGTGCTTGAAATATTGCACCTTCAACATTCGTCGCTTTGGTCCTTCCTTAAAATTGAACATTGATTTTCCCTGCTCTTTTGACATCTTTTTCTCTATTTCGGGCCATTTATTAGGGCCCATCACATGTTTCCTACATCTCCTCATAAAATAAAATAAACTGTTGCTTGTTGTCCCAAGGTTCTTATATACATCAATGAAGTTATCTAAAGAATGAAAAAGGATCTACAAAATTTGTTTACTCTCTACAAGGACATCCATTTGCTCAAGATCATGCTTCAACTTTTCATGCTGGTTTGTGGAACGTTGAATAGTCAATTTTTTAGCCTCACCTTCCCAAGGAAGCTCCACACTAATTTCCAATGGATAGGTGGTGATAGGGGTGTAATCTTCATTTTCTTAAAAATACTCAGGCCCTTGTTCACCTTCACCCTCACCCTCTGCTTCATTATTTTCCCCAACAGAAGCACAATCCTCTACACATTTAGAAATATTTATAGATATTTAGGACAAAATGACATATATACATCTGTCCATATGCATGAGTGATTTATATAAAAACAGAAAGATAACTAAAAGAAATTTATCGGTCATATGTTGTTGATGTGATTGGTTTGTTGTACATTGGTTGATATAGGATACTATATCCCTTAAAATACTTCCCCAAAATCATGATTATCAAAATATCATGATGATCCATGATACAATGGATCAAATTTAGCACCCCCTGCAAATGGATGTGCACTCTCTCATGATGCTCTTTCTTGTGATATACTAAATGATGCATCTGAAAAGAAATTTATCAAGTTCAGTTAGTTATATCAATTTCAACATATATGCATGCACAATTTAACATGTGAATATAAACATACATGTACCTTGATCTCCATTATAACTAGATCTAGATGAATTTGATCATCGTCCAGACTGACTATACCTCATTTTTTCACTAGACTGCCTTATGTGACTAGTTTCTCGTTCCTGACTAGGGTTCCCTGTCGAACTAGGGGTCCATGTCGAACTACGGCTCCCTCTACTACTTTCATTAGATATCCTAGAGCATTTGTGAGGAATAATTGGAGACTCCTCTCAATCCATATATATTATATATGTGTACCAAACTACAAATTGACAATTGAAAATATTTTAATACATAAATTAACTATATTTTTATACATCATAAAAACTTGTATTTCTTCCACATCCTAAGAAGAATTTACATTAAAGCACAAATTTTATGAAATTTTCCATTTGAGCATACCCGCCAATCAAACACACTAAGAAACATCTCCCTAAAGTGTAGAAACATTACTTGACAATGAAACTAACCTATGAAGAGATAAAGGAAAAATCAATTGCTCGATTGAATGCTTTGAATGTCGGTGTTGATGAAGAGAATGATGACTAAATTATTAAGTTATTAGATAAAATATTATTTGTTCTCTTCCTTTTTGGTGAATTGCATAACTTTCCAAAAAGGGGATGCTTGGTGGTGGAAGGATTTTTGGACTTTCAGTGTATATTCCACAAGAAAATTATGTTAATCAATTGACAATATTTTAATTTACATCAAACCAATGCCATTCTTCGTCTAGTGGATATTTATATTGAAATTCCAAAGTCTCAATCCCAATTTTCTTAGTATATTAAGAAAGATATAGAACTTGAAACAAATTGAAGAGTTCTATAAGAAAGTGCATGATGCCATTCAACTAGCCCTGCCAATTATGCACACTAATAAATATGTCCCTAAAGTGCAGAAGCATTACTTGACAATAAAATTAACCTATGAAAGGATAAAAGAAAAATTAATTGCTCAGTTGAACGCATTGAATGTCGATGTTGATGAAGACCATGATGAGTAAATTATTAAAGTTATTGGATCAACTATTTGTATTTCCCTTGCTTTTTGGTGAATTGTAGAACTTGCAAAAAAGAGGATGCTTGGTCGATATTAATTCCATAACAATAAATGATTACCCATAAAATATTGCTATATTCAACCATAAAAATACATTTCTCAAGATTAATTTTTCCTTGATATAAGGAGCATTGATATCTTGAAAGTCAACACAATCATGGATGAACCCAATCTCTTTCATGATGGGGACTATGTTGAAGACCAAATTAAAAATAGTTGATGGCATGAAAGAAACCACACATCCAAGAGCTTATTGATACTGACTTTGACATGTTTGGTGGTATTATGGTTCACTACACACTAGTGTTGGCCAATCGAGGTAGCATTATCATAGGTCACAATGTTATGGATGACAATAGAGGGATCAATTCCTTTGGAATCCTCATATTTCAAGGTGAATGCATTGATATACTCATGGAGGAAGGTATATAAGGAAGTAATATCCACTTTCACAAGAGAGGAACTTGAGTGAAGCTTCTTTGAGTGCTCATCTATTTCAATGTTTATTCTAATTATGACCTCATAAAAAAGGTGTTAATTTTTTTCTTCAAAGAAAGGAGGAGTGGAGGAAGGAATTTCTCAAAATATCAATAGAAGTTCATATAATATTAAATAAAGAGGGAGACATAGTCAAAGTGAGTTGTTACCATTTGTATCCATAAAGCCTATAAAAATGATGTTACTTGATGCAGGAGCATTGCCAGCAGCAAGCGAGCGCGGGGGCAGAAGACAGCTGGGATGAGCGCCAGCACATTTCAACACATTGCAAAAGTGTTTTGGAATGTTTTTGAAATATTAATGTAATAAGGCGTACCTTGCATTTATATTTTGGAGGATGTAAACAGATCATGAGCAATTTGCTCTCATCTATAGTAGGTAGAGGCATTTATGCATAGTTAATGTAAGTAAGTAGATTTAAATTCCAGATTAGACAGTTTAGAGCGTAGGAGGGAAAACCGACTATAGACACCCTCACATTCGTATCATTGGAACATTAACAATCAGAGATCATTGAGCATAGAGAAGAAGAGAACTATAGCAGAGAGTTTAGAAGAAGAACTCATGTACAAGATCTTTGAATTAATATATGAAGCTTTAATTCAAATTATGGTGTTATGATGTTTTCTATGTATACATGGTGAATGGTATGCTTATGGTTGTTTATTCTCTCTGTTATGCATTTGCTTTAATATTGTGTGAATGTATGATTTCATGTTAATTGTTTGAAGTCTGAGAGAGAGAGAGAGAGAGAGAGAGAATGAGTTTCAATTGTTTCTCTTCCTGAGTGAGAAGTTCCTGCAAGGAGTGCAGTGAAATTGTCCACAAGAAGTGCGTTGACGGAGATTTAGAGTTTATCTCTGAAAGTTTAGGAGGGATACCATTGTTCTCATTCCCGCAGAAGTGCAGGTGAGACACAGGAGCCGTGCAAGGTGTGCGTAGGCTGGTTGAAAGTTGATAACTTGTCAACCAAGGGGTGAATTGGAAGACTGTTGTTGCAGAAAAGTGCACAAAGTTGAGAGAATCAAATACTTAGAATTACTTGAGGGACTGTCGCAAGAAGTGCACGCAGGAGTCTTATTGAAGACTCGAGGTTGCAAGGAAATCTCAGGAGGGTTAGTGCCTTGAGATAAACAATGGGGAGATGAAGAAAAGTTGTTTTGCAGAAGTTAAATCCCAGAGGAAGAACCTTGGTTTATTTCGCAGGAGTTATCAAGGAGCAACGAGCGATTGAAATTATCTGCAGGGAATTCCCGAAATCATGAGGACCGTAGGATCTAAGGAAATTTTAGGGTGGTTAGAGGTAGGTGAGCTTACTTCTCTAGGATCTAGAATCAACGTGGACCGTTGATTGTGCTTTGCACAAGATGTCAGATCATTTTGGCATTTTGAGGATCCTAGCGACAAGGAGTCGAGTGCAGTGGAATGAAAATCCCAAAGTCAAGAGTTGTGATAGGACCTGGATTAAAGTTTCGGGATTTCGTCACTTCGGGTGTCGGGAAACGGAGAAAGCAGCGCTTTAATTAGGAGCGAAAGTCTCGAAAACCTGAAAGACTGACAGGTGGCAGGAGTCTACATCAAAGGTAGAAAAGCGTAAGGATGACAGGTGGCGTGTCTTCATCAATTGGCGGAGTCAAATTTTGTTGACCGTTTCAGGGTTCAAAAGTTGAAGGACGGAGAGCCTTGCATTTGGATTCCCAAAATCGCGAAGTCTGAAATCCCAATGAAGTGAGAAGCCCGTTGAAAAGTCAACCTTTGCCGAGTGCATCAAAGTTCGGTAATTCGGGTTTCGACAGTTGTAGACATAAGAACCCTCGACAACAGGAACGTGAAATCGCAAAACCTGAAGTCCCGAACTTACGAAGGGCGCGATCCTATTTCATTTAAGGAGGTTTGGGTTGATGCTTCGTGTTTGATCACACGGGCACACCCATAAGGACCTGTGGATACACTGTTGAGTGTGAAGGGTATTTCCCGAGGGAAAACCAAAGAGTTAATTATACTCAAAGGGCATATTAGAACAATTCTACGCGGACCTTGGACCAGAGGGTTTGGGGGTTTGCGTCATTACTCTATGTAAAACATATTCTTGAATATTATATTACAAGTTTTTTATACTAAAAGGGGGATAAGGAAGGGAAGAAAAATAGAAGAGCCTTTGACTAAGAGTGTGAAGGGTGGATGAGAACGCCCCGCTGGAGTCACCAAAATTTAGTGAATTGATGGATTTTTTCTACCATAAAGTAGGAATGTAGTGATGGAAGACCACCCCAATGCACACACAAACACATTACTAAATAAGGGAAAATAATTGAGTGAAGTTGAGACCCTTTTTTTATAGAAAAACTACAAAACCCTAAAGTGAGGAAAGAAAGGATCAAAAGGAGAAGGAGACACTTGGTTGATTAGTGTTTTAGATATTTATTATGCTAACCTATGCTTTTATATGATTAGGGTACTTCACTTAGGTAGATTAACTTTTACTATAAAATTAGTAAAGGAAAGTAAACTGGACTTGAACAAGCATGACCTTATATTGTTACATGATAGTAAGTCATATTTTACCCTTCTTAGAGAAATGACGTCTCTTTCCCTAGACTAAATGTTTAATGATATTGTATACTTGGAGGGTAATATGTTGGCCTCTCAAAAGGTGTTTGAGTCTCAAGTATACCATCCATAAAAGAATAAAAGTAAAGAATAAAGGTGTGCTCTTGCATCACCTTATAATCCATCAATGACTCCACTTAAGTCAACATACAATTGTAAATAAGTACAATTGTGCTACAAATTTCTATGACTAATATTCATAAGTCTCATCATCAAGTGATACTTGAAATCAAAACTCAACGAATCAACACCCTCAATGCAAACTCCATTACTCAAGTCAACATACAATTGTCAAAGTGTACAATTATAATACAAGTTTCTCAACTAATCTTCACAAGTATGATCACAAAGTGAAATTTACATTGAACCTCCAATGAGTTGACACCCTTAGCAACTCCATCACTTTAGCAGACATGCAACTATGAAAACATTATATTTGGATTTGACATATTACTAAGAATACAAAATTAGATTTCTTATAGACTGATAGGAAGTTGATGTTTATCATAAATGAATATAACTAATTTATTTTTTATAAATACATGTATTGTAGCAATATTGACTTGTTTTCCACTGCATTCTCTCCTTCATAAACTCATATTTTATCCTTCATAAACTCATATGCAATCACCATGAAGAATTCAAGGATGGTTGGTTTTCTCCTAAGCATTCTTAAGGCACTCACATCAAATATCTCATATTTTACTCCTATTAAAAAACAGTAGGTTGTTTATTATTGAACCTTGAAACTATACCTATACCCAAACTGAATGGACTCCTTGTTTGAATTCTCAGAATTTTTAAATCATACACCATCTATATCTATGTTCCTTGAACCTACACTTGTCCTTATTCTTGAACCCAATCCCATAGTGTAAATTTATTTTGATACACTCATTTTTTTCCCTTCCAAAGTATAATCGTGTATACTTTTCATGTGCTTTTCTTTTTTAAGAAGAATAAATTTGCTCAACAACATCTATGGTAAAATATCATTGTAGTATGGTGTAAGATGTTAAAAAAAAAAAAAAAAAGGAAATGTCTACATTCACTTCAATGCAACAATCATTGTTATTAAACAACAATTTTTTTTGTAAAAAAATCATTTTATATGTATTTCCACATTAAGATTGTGTTATATAAAAACCATGTTATTTTCTTAAAATATTTGGAATGTCATAATTTTTTAATGCTTAACACCTTTTAAGAATACAAGAATAACAACAGTCTTAAAGGTGGAGAGAATTGGACCAACCTTCTGGGATTTGAACGGAAAACACTCCCAACTGAGTATTTAGGGGATCCTTTGACACACAAAGTATACAAGATGTCAACTTGGGAAGGAGTAATAAACAGGTTACAGGAGCGGGTAAAAAACTGGACGTATAGGTCCCTCAACCTAGCAGGCAGACTGATCATAACCAAGTCTATTTTACAAGCAATTCCAACCTATATGATGTCAATCTTCCCCACTCCACAGGGGATCCTACAGAAAATAAGAGCCATCTAGAGGGACTTCTTGTGGCGAGGAGCAGAAACAAAGAAAAAATGGGCCCTCGTGGCCTGGGAGAAAGTTTGTAGGCCAAAGAGCAAAGGAGGATTGGGGCTACAAGACCCACAAACGACCAACAACGCATATGGGGTGAAACTCTGGTGGTGATGAGTCAAAGAAACTACAACACCCTGGGTAACCCTATGGAAGGAAAAGTATGCCCCGGACATCCGCGACTAGGACAGAATCCACTTCAGAGGAACCAGGGAAGGTTTAGCCATTTGGAACCTAGCCCGACACAACAAATCTTGGATTCAGACACACAACTTTTGGGAAATCAGGAATGGTAGAATAGCCAGATTATGGGAGGACACATGGAAACAGGAACAAAGGATGGAAAACCCAGAATAAAGAGATACTCCAACAGGACCTCATCACATAAGGAAAAATCAATGTCTATCATTACTGGAAGCAGGAAATAGACCGCAACAAATGGAGAATATGGGACAAGATTAATCCTCAGAACACTGATATACCTGCAACAACAATAAAAGAGGTGGAGGAGGAACTGGGAAGGTGGAAAATAATAGTCACGGAAGGAGAGGACCAGTTGAGGTGGGGCCAAAAGGACAGAGGGGAATTCAACCTAAAAGAAGTCCAACACTATATGGTGGACCTAGGCCAAGATGACCCAGCGCAACACTGGGATAAGCTATGGAACAACCCCCAATGGCCAAAGATTAAGATCTTCCAATGGATAATTTTACACAACCGCATCCTAACTTGGGATAACCTAAGGAAAAGAGGATTCACGGGTCCATCAAGATGTCATCTTTTTCAAACTCAAGAATAAAAAACAAACCATCTCCTCGACGAATGTTCCTACACTGCAGAACTATGGGATTGGGCAGCCAGTATCTTCCGCCAGTCTGACAAGATCCGAGGCAACATTTTCACAGTCATCAAGCTCTGGAGAGAAAACTACAGCGAAGAAGAAGAGGTGAACCTCTATTGGATCCTCTCCCTAGGAATGATCATATGGTCGATATGGAAGGAAAGGAACCAATGTATTTTCATAAACTAAAGCTGGCCAGAAGGGAAGATCAAGGAAACAATAATGTCCATGATACGCGAGATGGTGATGAGCCACAACTGCCAGGTAGGTAGATCGAAACCCATTGATCAGGATTCTCGAGTCCTAGAGGTTTTCCACCTGAACGGTGGATGCAACCCCAATCAAAATAGGCATCCACCGCAACTCCAAGTAGGTGAGCACAATTGGAAACCACCACCTTTAGGCTCCCTCAAGTTGAATTTCAACGGGGCGGCGAAAGGAAACCCAGGGAGAACAGGTTTGGGAGGAGTAATCAAATATAGTAAAGGGAACATCATACAACTATATGCTGGAAGTCTGGGCAACTCAAATAATAACGTCGCAGAATTCAAAGCCCTGGAGACTAGCCTGGAGATTCTAAACCGGGAGGGGATGACGAACACCATAATGAAAGGAGATTCAGCGCTAGTCATCAACACAGTGAGAAAACTCCAAAATGGTGCTAGAATGGGTAAAATACAAAGGCACTGGAGATTGGACCACCTACTAAAAAAAATCCAGTAGCACTTGCGGATAGGGATCACGGTGGAGTTGCGTTGGGTGCAGAGGTCAGAAAATGGACTGGCGGACAAAATAGAAAATGAGGGGGTCGATATAGAAGGGCCAGAGTTGGACACAACCTGGAGAAACATCCCGCAAGGTCAATTCCAATCAGATTGCATCCAACTTGTGGAAAAATACTAGGCCTACAGAAGCAATACGGAATATTACGGCAAGAATGGAGGCGCATAAGACACTGAAGGACACATATGTCCCAGACAGAATCTGATGACCCACCAATCAAATCAGGTTACAAATGAAGACGCATATCACACATTAGGTGAAGGTACGGCACCACAGTCCCATCAATAAAAAGAAGTACAGAGGCTACCCTTTGGAAAGCAGAAGAGACAACCTGCAGACGGAAAAGGATGAAGGATGAAAGGTTTCACCAGGGCCAAGTCATAGCACACCTCACCTAGGTACCACGATGGGACCAGAAAATGGAGGGCGTACAACGAGAAGGACACAGCTTTGGCACGGGGATAACGGCAAGGTCATCAAATGCACACGCTCTGGAACAGAGGATACTGATCGGAAGGACCACCTTGATGAGAAGGACATGATTGCAAGGACAGGACACCAAAAAATACCACAGCTGGGTTGCCTCCATAAAGGCAGGGACACCAGCAATTACCACAGAACTTAGCATTGCAATTACAGAGGCCACCTTACTTACCAGAAAGAGGTGAAGCAGAACAAGGAAAGAACCCAACGTAAGAACTACCACCTACAAGAGAACATGGTATGCATGAAGAAAACTAGAAGCAAGCAAGGCCCCCAGGGGAAGGAACCTCCACCAAGCGCCCGGAGGATGACAAGAATTGAATAGGCAGCCAGGGAAGAAAAGAGTACCTTCCTCATGAAGGTAGACACAAAGAGGAAGACGACCATCAAAACATGGGAGAGAGAAATCAACAACGTCCATAGGGGTAAATCCTGGTCACAAATAACCCAGGAAGCAGAGGGGATAAGGGACCCTGGAGCCACACAATCGAGGATAACTCTCTACCACGGGACAGTGGAGGAAGCCTGGAGAACCAAAATGTTGATAGGTAAGATGTGTGCATCCCAGAGTGAGACCAACTGGACAAAATCCAAAGAACAGAAGAAAGAGCGCACAGGAATTCGCAACCGCCTCAGTAACTTGGAGGTGGGGGTAAAAATACTTGCGGTGGAACAGAAAATACACTAGGAGAAACTGGAGTGGATGGCAGGGCAATTTCATCTCTATCTACGCTACATTTTCCATATAGACATTACTCCAGCCAACAGAAATGGAACCCCATAGAGCATCAGAAAGCTACACCTGGTAGAACAAAGGGAGGAGAACGCGGCCCGGCAGGAAGGAGATGAAGACCACCCCATCAACCTAGACTAGCGCAGGACCAGCCCTGGTCATGTCTCTCAGAGTAGTAGTTAACCCCACTATACTTAAAAAATTTCTTATTTCTTTTTTATGACGTTGTTTTTGTCTTTTAAACTGGATTACGGTAGCCTGGGTCGGTTTCCCAAGGTGGAAACCCAAGCATATCGTGTTTACTATCAGACTCTGCAACCCAGGGACCCCAGATCTAGTTTCTATTTTGGCAGATCCTAGAAGTCCCCACATCAGTTTTGTTCTATAACCTTCTAAAGCAATATAGATTCTCACACTCATTTACAAAAAAAAATTAAAAAAGGTGGAGATATTTGAAGGAATGGTATTTTATATTGTTACACAAATTAGCATACAAAAAGAAAATAATAAATTATTGCATTTTTGGATGGCAATGGAAATGGAAAAAATTATGAATAATAAGTAAAAAAACCAAAATTAATTACCTACCCCCAAACAAGAGGCATTACAACTTTTATTTTTATATTGAGAGAAGCAAGTTTTACAACCCAAGTGGAGATGGGGAGATACACTACATGCATATGCACATGGTTCAAAGTTCCCCACATATCAAACAAAATTGGTTACTTATCCAAAGAAAATATCTAGCCACTTTGGTTTTCATACTAAGAGAAGCAAGTGTTTTACAACCTAGTCAGGGTCCTTCGGGATTGCGTGCATATGAGTGTGGGATTTAAATCTCCCACAAACTAAACAAACATGTTTACCTATCCGAAACAAAATACATTTCCATCTTGAATTTGGTAATGAGAGAAGAAGAGTTTTACAACCAAGATGAGGATGGGGGGATCTGTCTACAGAACTTGTATATGTGCATGGGTTTAAAGGTCTCTACAAATAAAATAAAAAAGAAATTACCTATTGAAAATAGTAAAACAAAGGTATCACCACTTTGAATTTTGTACTTGAAAGAAGCCAGTGTTTTATAACCAATGTGAGGATGGAGAGATCCATAAGTACTACTTGTGTGTGGGGTTCAAATATTCCCACAAATTAAACAAAAACAAGTAAATATCCAAAAATTAAGGAATTGCCACTTTAATTTTATATAAACAGAGGAAAGTTTTTTTCATTCCAGGTTAGGAATTACTAGAGGCAATTATTTTACTTTGATTTTCAAAGACAAGTAACTATCCAAAAAGTAAGGTATTTCCACTTTGATTTTATATGAAGAGAGGCAAGTGTTTCACATTACAGGTTAGGAGTTACCACTTTGATTTTCAATAAAGAGAGAGGGAAGTATTTTACTTTTATTTTCATATAAAGAGAGGTAAATGTTTTACAATGTAGATTAACCTACCTGAAATTGGCGCTCTTCGTGCTACTCAGGTGCTCCTTGTGTTGCTCTAGTGCTCCCCATGTCGCTCAGGTGTTGTATAGTATCCAACAGTACCATTGCCAACGCAAATTTGCTAACCAATATGGAGAATGGAAGGTATCGCGGGTGTGGCAGGTGTGGCGGTTTCGCATGTGTGAAGGTGGCAGGTATGATAGGGAAAGACACTAGCGGGAATGACAAGGAAAGAAATCGTGGAAGGAGAAATGTTTATGCACTTTAGGGACATATTTATTAGTGTGCATGATTGGCAGGGCTGGTTGAATGGCATCATGCACTTTCTTATAGAACTCTTCAATTTGTTTCAGGTTCTATATCTTTCTTAATATACTAAGAAAATTGGGATTGACACTTTGGAATTTCAATATAAATAGCCACTAGACAAAGAATGGCATTGGTTTGATGTAAATTAAAATATTTCCAATTGATTAACATAATTTTCTTGTGGAATATACACTGAAAGTCCAAAAATCCTTCCACCACAAAGCATCCCCTTTTTGGAAAGTTATGCAATTCACCAAAAAGGAAGAGAACAAATAATATTTGATCTAATAACTTAATAATTTAGTCATCATTCTCTTCATCAACACCGACATTCAAAGCATTCAATCGAGCAATTGATTTTTCCTTTATCTCTTCATAGCTTAGTTTCATTGTCAAGTAATGCTTCTACACTTTAGGGAGATGTTTCTTAGTGTATTTGATTAGCGGGTATGCTCAAATGGAAACTTTCATAAAATTTGTGCTTTAATGTAAATTCTTCTTAGGATGTTGAAGAAATACAAGTTTTATGATGTATAAAAATATAGTAAATTTATGTATTAAAATATTTTCAATTGTCAATTTGTAGCTTGGTACACATATATAGGCTAAAGGTACTATTCTAAACAGTCTTGTTGATTCATTATTTGTTAAGGTTATGCATTATGATTCTGCAAAGGATCTTTGGGATATGATTCAAAATATTTATGAAGGATATGAAAAATTCAAGGGAGATAAACTCCAAACCTTTAGAGCTAAGTTCTAACAATTGAAGATGAAGGAAGACAAGGACATTTCACCCTACTTTCTACAAGTTGATGAAATAGTGAATACTATTAAAGGTTTGGGAGAACATATGAAGGAACTAGTAATTGTTCAAAAGGTACTAAGGTCTCTACCTATGAGATTTGATCGAAAGATTTCATCACTAGAAGAAAGAAAAGATAAATCCACTTTGAGCATGGACAAGCTACATGGAATACTCACCACTTATGAAACGAGAATAGAACAAGATAACCCAATCACAAAGGAAGCATCTTTCAAGGCATCCAAAAGGACAAAGAAGAAGAAAAATCTTGAATCAAAACCAAATTGCATATGTAGCGATGATTCAGACGAGGATGAAGAAATAGCCAACTTCATAAGGAAGTTGAAGAGAGGAACTGAAAATTACAAAGGTATGCTTCCCTTAGAATGTTTCAATTCTAGTAGAATCGATCATTTTGCTAATAAATGTCCTTATGCTAAGAAGTCGGAAAGTGATGAAGAAGAAGTACCTAAGAAAGAAGAGAAATATCAAAAGGGAAACAAGAGAAGAGATAATAGGAAATCCTTCAATAAAAATATCTACTCAAGAGAAGACGGTTCCTCATCTAATGAATATGATAAAAGTGACAATGATTCAGAAAAGGTGTTATTTATAGCTAGGGAAAATAAGAAAATAACCTCTGATGGTTCTGAAGAAGAAGGCGAAGCCAATATCATAGAAGAATTAATTAATGCCTTAGAAGAACTAAGGAAATAAAGAAAGAAAAACAAGTCACTAAAGTCATAACTAAAGATAAAAGAAGGATCCAAGAATTTCAACTCAGAGGAATTCAAGCAGATAATCATGAAGATAAAATTCCAGGTATAAGAATATAGAAGGATTGAACAAAATATTCAAAAGTCGGCTAGAAGAAAAGGAGAATATTTTTGGATTACTGAGAGGGGGGGTGAATCAGTAATAGAGAAATTATAATTCTTTTTAAACCAAATAATCCAAGTTTTATATCAATGTATAATTATCATCCAATAATGAGCAATGAACAAATCATACACATACATAGTATACCAGTGTTTTACGTGGAAACCCAAAGCGAGAGAAAACCACAGAATGTTTTTTATTATATGTCTTGAAGAATTACATTCATTGGAAGCACCAAATTCCTTTGTTTTCTAGCTGGAACTCGAAGAAGGCTCCAACCCCCTTGTTTCTCAGGCTAAAAATTGAAGGAATCTCCAACTCTCCTATTCTCTGGCTACAACCAGAAGGAGGCGACAACCCCCTATGTTATTCGGCTACAGCCAAAAGGTGGCTACAACCACTTGTCCTTGCCCCGTCCAACTACCCTGAAGTAAAAGTATAATGATGGAATCATTGTCACACTATCACTGTGATATATACCATTGTAAACCTATATTAGTAAACTTGAACCATGCATTAACATATACCTCAACCTGTAATTAACGTGTACCATAAACAAGTGCATCAACCATTCACCAACCTGTAATCAACCTGTACCATAAACAAGTGCAACCAACCATGTACCAAGTATGTACCAATCATGTTTCAACTACTCATCAACTATGACTCATCAATATGTACCAACATCATCAACTATACACCTCATGTATGTGCCAACTCATCAACTACTTGTCTCAACCATGTACACAACATGTACCTTAACCAAAAAACCTCATCAATTTCATCATCCAAATATGATTTTTAACTCTGTAATAGACATGGTGTATATGATCACATATCTGAAAAACTTCCTTAACTTCAACAACAAGAGACTAGCATTTTCATCAAACTTTTCTTTAGTCTCACATGACTATTTTTGGATTAGTCAACAACCCTAACTTGAAATAATCATAACTTTGTACATGTAATGAATAAAGATATGAAACTGATACACAATTTTCTTCAGTGTGTTTTATTCAATTCATCTAAGTGTCACTACTTGGAACCTCTCAAAAAGGGAGTTATAGCAAAAATGGCATACCTTGCTGAATTTTGTCTTATTCTAGAGAGCGGCCTTGTAGAGAATCCCCCGCATGGAATATCTGTTGAATCGGTCTAAAAATGTTACACAGCATACTACAGACTGTAATATAACTAACATAGTTTGTCTTACTAAATTTGGATATGTTATGAAGAATTTATGACGTTTTACCTAAAACACATGTTTTAGACTAGTTTCAGGACTAGCCACAAACCTTATTTTCCACAGAGTGTAGCTCCAAAAATAAAACAAACCACAAGATGAATTTTCTACCATGGATACTTGGATATGTTTCCTCAATGGCATAGAAATTTCACGGTCTGAATCATTCTAGAAAAAAACTTATTGCGAAAATGGTGAGATGACCTGTAAATAACATACCTTAGAAATCATCATCAAAAGAATTTATCCTTCCTTGAATCTCGGCCTTCTTTTCTTCACCTTCCCTCAGAAATTAAGCTTAGATATCATTCAGTTACCTCGGACACCTATAGATATTCAATATGCTCAAGTGTGATCTAAAATGAGAGAGCCTTGCCTCTTATTTATACTCTCCAAGTAGCTTCCTTAAGAACATCTTCTAGGTCACTTTGCCCACTGTCCTTATTTTAGGGTTAACCCACTTTTAATTTATCCATTAAATTTATTATTTAAATAATTCATGTGTATTCACTTTGAATTATAGTACACTCATCACTTCACTTTATTATTTGCCTTCTAAAATCTCTTAAACCACTTTGACTACTTTGACCTTTTGGGGCTTCTAGATGACATATGAGGGTCCCCCAACTTCGTAAGGCCATAAATCTCAAAGAGTGAGGAGTTATGTGACGTTCCACATACCACCAGAAATGGATCGACATGTATTATCCATATAGAATATTATTAACTGCAAATATATCAAAACTCGTACCATTATCCATCAAACAAACTTGGGTCCATTACCCAAACCTGGGTTCTCCAACTTCTCATGTCCATAACTCTCTAACCGTGAGGAGTTATGTGATGTTCCACATAACACCGGAAATGGAATGAAAATAAATATCCACATAGGATAGTTTCACTAAAAAATTCATTGACCTTCATCTCATTATTCCACAAATAATCATGGGTTCTCTAACCATTCTTCTAGGATAACTCAATCCACGAAGCGTCTTCCTATGATGGATTTCACCATAAGGGGACCACTTTGGAGTTCATCCATTTCTACTTATTATCAATCATGAAAAGAAAATAATGAGACATACTTACATCAAACAAACTTGGGTCCATTACCCAGTCTAGAGTACCATGCTCTCGGAGCATGTTTTAGACCATACAAGGCCTTCTTTAATTTGCACAAATAGTCTGCATTCTCTAACAACCGAAATCCTTATGGTTGTTCAATGTAGACTTCTTCTTCAATTTCCCCATTCAGAAAAGTTGATTTTACGTCCATCTAATACACTTTAATATTTTTGGAGCATGCATAATCTAAAAGTAAACGGATTGCTTCCATTGTGGCAACTGGGGCAAATCTCTTCAAAGTCATTTCCTTCAATCTGTGCATATCCTTTACATATCAGTCTAGATTTGTTCCTTGTAACCTGTCCATTGTCATTCAATTTATTCTTGAAAACCCATTTTGTGTTGATCACATTCTTATTCTTTGTTCTTGGAACCAATTCCCAAGTGTCATTTTTCTCTATTTGATCCAATTCTTGATCCATGGCCTTATTCCAAAATTCATCCTTGTTGGCTTCTTCAAAACAGTTTAGTTCAATTGTAGATAAGAGTGTTAGGTGTGTTTGTTCTTGTGAACGGATTCTTCAGAGTCTTCTTTATCAGAGTCTTATACTGCCATGAATAGAACTCTTCTTGTCTCACTATCACTGACTTCATCTTCATCTGAAGATGAGATGTCTTCTTTGGTGCATAAGATTTTCTTGAAAACTTTCTTTGTAGTTATTTTTCCTTTATATGTTTGTTTTCCTTTTGAGTAACCTTCATCATTTCTCTTTTTCTTATGAGGACATTTGTTAGCAAAATGACCAATACCATCAAAATTAAAACAAATTAAATGAAGTTTACCTCTATACCTACCATTGGTTCTCTTGTTTAGTCTTTTGACGAAGTTGGCCACTTCTTCATCATCTTTCGAGACGTCATTGTTGTTGCTATGTTCTTCTTGTTGTTTTTTGTTTTTCTTTGATCTTTTGGATTCTTTGAAACCTGCTTCTTTTACATCTGGATTTTCTTGTTCAGTTCTCATTTCACATCTTGTGAAGATTCCATGAAATTCATCCATGCTTATTGAGTTTAGATCTGATCTTTCTTCTAGTGTTGATATCTTAGGGTCAAATATCATAGGAAGAGATATTAGTACCTTTTGAACAATTACAGATTCTTTGATTTCTTCTCCCAATCATATGATTGCATTCATTGTTTCATCGACTCGTAAGAAGTAGGTTGCAATATTCTCATCGTCCTTCATCTTTAGTTGTTCGAACTGACCTTTATAAGTTTGAAGATTTGTTTCTTTGACTTTTGAATCTCCTTCATAAATATTTTGAACCTTGTCCCAAATATCTTTAGCGAATTTACAATGTGCAACTTTAGTGAATATCGTTTCACTGAGACCATTCAAAAGTGCATTTGTGTCTTTGGAAGTATTCCAACCAAGTTTCACTACTTTCTCATTTGTTGGTAGAAATGTTGGTGCTATGTATCCATCTACAATTGATTACCAAATTAAATCATACTATGGTATTCCATTTTTATACAAGTTGTTGCTCTCCATGATCTACCTTTCAGTGGTTAAACTGATTTTTGAAGGAACCTGATCTGATACCAATTGTTGGATTACTGAGAGGGGGGGTGAATCATTAATAGAGAAATTATAATATTTTTTAAACCAAATAATCCAAGTGTTATATCAATGTACAATTATCATCCAATAATGAGCAATGAACAAATGAATAATCATACACATACACAGTACACCAGTGTTTTACGTGGAAACCCAAAGCGGGAGAAAACCACAGAATGTTTTTTCTTATATGTCTTGAAGAATTACATTCATTGGAAGCACCAACTTCGTTTGTTTTCTAGTTGCAACTGGAAGGAGTCTCCAACCCCCTTGTTTATCAGGCTACAACTTGAAGGAAGCTCCAACTCCCCTATTCTCTTGCTACAACCAGAAGGAGGCTACAACCCCCTATGTTCTCCGGATACAACCACCTATCCTTGCCTCCTCCAACCACCCTGAAGTAGAAGTAGAACTATGAAACTCCTGTCACACTATCACTGTGAGATCTATTGTTGTAAACCTGTACCAATAAACTTGAACCATGCATCAATCATGCATCAACCTGTACCTCAACCTATAATTAACCTATACCATAAACAAGTGCATCAACCATGCACCAACATGTATCAAACAACCTGTAATCAACCTGTAACATAAACAAGTGCAACCAAACATGTACCAAGTATGTACCAATCATGTGTCAACTATTTATCAACTATGACTCATCAATATGTACCAACATCAACAACTATACACCTCATGTATGTGTCAACTCATCAACTACTTGTCTCAACCACGTACATGACATGTACCTTAACCAAAATCCCTCATCAATTTCATCATCCAAATACGATTTGTAACTATGTAATAGACCTTGTGTATATGATCACATACCTGCAAACCTTCCTTAACTTTAACAACAAGAAACTAGCATTTTCATCAAACTTTTCTTTAGTCTCACATGACTAGTTTTGGATTAGTCAACAACCCTAACTTGAAATAATCATAACTTTGTACCTGTAATGAATAAAGATATGAAACGTATACACAATGGTATTCAGTGTGTTTTATGCAATTCCTCTAGGTGTCACTGTTGATTAAGGTTGGTTGTCATTGATGTCAACCCTTGAAGAAAGCCCCGTAGAACAAAGGTCGGGTAATGGACCCAAGATTGTTTGATGTAAATATGACAGGTTATTGTCTTGTCATGGTTGATAATAAGTAGAAATGGATGAACTCCAAATTGGTCCCCTAATGGTGAAATCCCTTATGGGAAGATGCTTTGTGGATTGAGTTATCCTAGAAGTATGGTTAGAGAACCCATGCTTATTTATGTAATAATGAGATGAAGGTCAGTGAATTTTTCATTGCAACTATCCTATATGGATATTGCTTGTCATGCCATTTTTGGTGGTATGTGTAACGTCACATAACTCCTCACGGTTAGAGAGTTATGGCCATGAGAAGTTGGAGAACCCAGGTTTGGGTAATGGACCCAAGTTTGTTTGATGGATAATTGTATGAGTTTTAATATATTTGTAGGTAATACTATTCTATATGGATGGTACATGTCATTCCATTTCTGATGGTATGGTCACGGTTTGAGAGTTATGGCCTTACGAAGTGGGAGGACCCTCTAATGTCATATAGAAGCCCCAAAAGGTCAAAGTAGTCAAAGTGGTTTAAGAGATTTTAGAAGGTAAATAATAAATTGAATTGATGATTGTACTATAATTCAAAGTGAATACAAAATAAATTATTTAAATAATAAATTTAATGGAGAAATTAGA
>ML810023.1:19341-54162 GCA_009831015.1 Picea engelmannii
GTGGTTTAAGAGATTTTAGAAGGTAAATAATAAATTGAATTGATGATTGTACTATAATTCAAAGTGAATACAAAATAAATTATTTAAATAATAAATTTAATGGAGAAATTAGAAGTGGGTTAACCCTAAAATAAGGAAAGTGGACAAAGTGACCTAGAAGATGTTTTTAAGGAAGCTATTTGGAGAGTATAAATAAGAGGAAAGGCTCTCTCATTTTAGATACACTTGAGAATATTGAATACCTATAGGTGTCTGAGGTAAACAAAGGATATCTAAGCTGCATTTCTAAGGGAAGGTGAATAAAAGAAGGTCGGAATTCAAGGAAGGATAAATTCTTTTGATGATGTTTTATAAGGTATGTTATTTACAGGTCATCTCACCATTTTTGCAATAAATTTTTTTCTAGAATGATTCAGATAGTGAAAATGTTATGCCAATGAGAAAATAAATACAAGTATCTGTGGTAAAAAATTCATCTTGTGGATCGTTGTATTTTTGGAGTTTCACTCCGTGGAAAATAGGGTTTGTGGTTACTCCTGAAACTAGTCAAAAACATATGTTTCAGGTAAAAACATCATAAATTCTTCATAAAAGGTCCAAATTTAGTAAGACAAAATGTGTTGGTTATAGTACAGTATTTGGTATGTTGTGTAATAGTTTCAGATCGATTCAACAAACATTATGTGTGGGGCACGCTCTACAAAGTTGTTCTCTAGAATAAGCCAGAATTCAGCAAGGTATGTCATTTTTGCTATAACTACTTTTATGAGAGGTTCCAAGTAGTGACACCTGGAGGAATTGCATAAAACACACTGAAGAAATTTTTTTATCAGTTTCATATATTTATTCATTATAGGTACAAAGTTATGATTATTTCAAGTTAGGGTTGTTGACTAATCCAAAACTAGTCATGTGAGACTAAAAAAAAGTTTGATGTAAATGTTAGTCTCTTGTTGTTTAAAGTTAATGAAGGTTTGCAGGTATGTGATCATATACACAAGGTCTAGTATATAGTTATAAATCATATTTGAATGATGAAATTGATGACATATTTTGGTTGAGGTACAAGTTGGGTACATGGTTGAGACAAGTAGTTGATGAGTTGGCACATACATGAGGTGTATAGTTGATGATGTTGGTACATATTGATAAGTCATAGTTGATGAGTAGTTGGCACATGATTGGTACATACTTGGTACATGGTTGGTTGCACTTGTTTATGGTGCAGGTGGGTGCATGGTTGATGCACTTGTTTATGGTACAGGTTGATCACAGGTTGAGGTACAGGTTGATGCATGGTTGATGCATGGTACAGGTTTACAGCGATATATCTCAGAGTGATAGTGTTACAGTGGTTCCATAATTCTACTTCTACTTCAAGGCGGTTGTATGGGGCAAGGACAAGTGGTTGCAGCCACCTTTCGGTTGTAGCCGGAGAACATAGGGGGTTGTAGCCTCCTTCTGGTTGTAGCCAGAGAATTGGGGAGTTGGAGCTTCCCTCAGGTTGTAGCCTAAGAAATTAGGGGGTTGGATCCTCCTTCCAGTTGTAGATGAAAAACAAAGGAAGTTGGTTCTTCCAATGAATGTAATTCTTCAAGACATATAAGAGAAAGTGTTATATGGTTTTCTCCCAATTTGGGTTTTACACTTTCCTTATTTTAGGGTTAACCCACTTCTAATTTCTCCATTAAATTTACTATTTAAATAATTCATTTGTATTCACTTTGAATTATAGTACACTCACCACTTCACTTTATTATTTACCTTCTAAAATATCTTAAACCACTTTGACTACTTTGACCTTTTGGGGCTTCTATATGACCTATGAGGGTCCTCCAACTTCGTAAAACCATAACTCTCAAACTGTGAGGCGTTATGTGACATTCCACATACCACTAGAAATGGAATGACATGTACTATCCATATAGAATAGTTTTACTTGCAAATAAATCAAAACTCATAACAGTATTCATCAAACAAACTTGGGTCCATTATCCAAACCTAGGTTCACCAACTTCTCATGTCCATAACTCTCTAACCGTGAGGAGTTATGTGACGTTCCACATACCAGCGGAAATGGAATGACAAGCAATATCCATATAGGATAGTTTCACTGACAAATTCACTGACCTTCATCTCATAATTCCACAAATAAGTATGGGTTCTATAACCGTACTTCTAGGATAACTCAATCTGCAAAGCGTCTTCCTATGAGGGCTTTCACCATAAAGGGACCACTTTGGAGTTCATCCATTTCTACTTATTATAAACCATGAAAATACAATAATGAGTCATCTTTACATCAAACAAAATTGGTTCCATTACCCAAACCTATGTGCTATTGGGCTTTCTTCAAGGGTTGACATCAATGGCAATCAACCTTAATCAACAATCTCCCCCTTTGAAATTGATGGCAACACTCTAATGCAAAACAAAAATTATGTCATGAAATATTGAATTCATATCACTCATTCTCCCCATGGAAACATGCCTCTGTCCTCTGCATCTCTATGACCATTTCTCCCACTGGAACCATGCCTTTGTCCTCTGCATCTGATGAATGTCTCCCCCTTTCTCATCGATGGAAAAGGTATATTTCGATCCGGGGCTCCTCCCTCTGACTGAACTGTCCTCTTTATGGTTCTTCCTCATGTACATCTAAGACATATAATATAATAATTCAAAATCATTCATTTTGGAGTAGAAATAACTCCGAGTCTCTGGAGAAGATACTCAAAGGATTCACGTGGAAGTGGTTTTGTAAAAATGTCTACCACTTGTTCCTTTGTGCCCACATACTCAACCCTGATGTTATTTTCTGCAACTTGTTCCGGTAGAAAGTGATACTTGATTGGAATGTGCTTTGTCTTGGAGTGTATCATTGAGTTCTTTAAGATACTCATGACACTTGTATTATCACAATAGATTGGAATGGGATCATCATACTCAACCTGTATATCTATCAAAGTTTGTTTCATCAAAAGAACTTGTGTACAACATGTTGTTGTTGCAATATACTCTGCCTCGGTTGTAGATAGAGATACTGATGATTGTTTCTTGCTTAGCCATGATACTAAACACTCACCCAAGTAGAACTTTTCTCCACTGGTGCTTCATCGGTCATCAATACAACCTACCCAATCTGCATCTGTGTAGGAAATAAGAGATAGATCTTTTCATTTTGGATACCATAATCCAAACTCTTTTGTTCCTTTGAGATATTTGAAAATTCTCTTCATTGCTAATACATGTGATTCCTTTGGTGTTGCTTGAAATAGTTCCACCTGTCCAATTGTCTGCATTACATCTGGTCTAGATGTTTTCACATATAGTAGGATGTCAATCATTGACCTGTATTGTCTCTGATCTGTAGACTTTGAATCATCATCTTTCCTTAACTTGCAAGTGGTTTGCATGGAAGTGATAACTAGTTTGCAATCTTCCATTCCGAACCTCTTTAACATTTCTATGATATACTTGGTTTGAGAAATAAAAATTTCTTTGTTGTTTTGACGTATCTAAAGTCCCAGAAAGAAGAATAGTTCTCCAAGTAATGACATTTCAAATTCATTCTACATATATTTTTCAAATTTCTGTCTTAACCTATCATCATCACTACCAAAAATAATATCATCAACATAAACTTCAATTAATAAAATATTACCTTGACTTACCTTGATGTAGAGGTTGTTGCCTGCACTTCCTTTTCTGAACCCTGCCTACTATAGATATTTATCCAGTCTAGAGTATCATGCTCTAGGCTCCTGTTTTAGACCATACAAGGCCTTCTTTAATTTTCACACATAGTCTGCATTCTCTAACATCTGAAATCCTTCTGGTTATTCAATGTAGACTTCTTCTACAAGTTCCCCATTCAGAAAAGATGATTTTACGTCCATCTGATACACTTTAATATTTTTTGAGCATGCATAATCTAAAAGCAAACGGATTGTTTCCATTCTGGCAACTGGGGCAAATGTATCTTCAAATCTGATTCCTTCGATCTGTGCATATCCTTTACATACCAATATAGCTTTGTTCCTTGTAACCTATCCATCTTCATTCAATCTATTTTTGAAAACTCATTTTGTGTCGATCACATTCTTATTCTTTGGTCTTGGAACCAATTCCCAAGTGTCATTTTTCTCTATTTGATCAAATTCTTCATCCATGGCCTTATTCCAAAATTCATCCTTGCTGGCTTCTTCAAAACAGTTTGATTCAATTGTAGATAAGAGCTCTAGGTGTGCTTGTTCTGGTGAACAGATTCTTCTTCTAGTCTCAACTCTTGCATATGTGTTTCCGATAATTTGATCTGAAAGATGATTCTTATGTACTCGTCTACTAGATGTCTTTGGAGACACTTGTTGAACTTGCTCTTATGCTTCTTTCAGATTCTCTTCATCTTCATCTTCTACTTCTTTTTCATCTTTTTATTCCTTTTTGAAAGGTTGTTCCAGTGATTCATTTTCTTCTTCCTTTGATTCTGGTTTGTTTGTTTCATTAATTGTTACATTGGTGTTTTCTACAACTTTGTTCAATCTCAGATTGTAACACTTGTATGCTTTCATTGTACTTGAGTAACCAACAAGTACTCCTTTGTCCACATGAGATTCAAACTTTTTCATTCTGCCATCTTCTCTTTTGATGTAGCATTTCATTCCAAAAACTCTGAAGTATTTCACATTTGTTGGTCTTCCTTTCCATAGCTCGTAGGGAGTTTTGTCAGTGGTGTTTCTGATCATTACTTTGTTTTGAATGTGAAATTTTGTATGCACTGCCTATGTCAAAATAATATCTGTCAATTTGGAATCTATTAGCATTGTTCGAGCCATTTTTTGTATTGTCATGTACTTTCTTTCAACAACTTCATTCTGTTGAGGTGTCCTAGCAACGGATAATTGCCTTTTTATTCCATGATTGTCGCAGTATTCCATAAATTCCTTTGAATTGAAATCTCCTCCATTATCATATATTAAGAATTTGATTTTTGAATCCATTTCATTTTCAACCATTTCCTTGTAGATCTTAAAGTTTTCAAAAGCTTCTGACTTATTCTTGAGAAAGCAAACTGCATTCATTTTTGTATAATCATCAACTAATAACATAAAGTATTTATAACATTTTAAACCCTTTGTTGTAGTTGGTCCAATTAGATCAGTGTGCACAATCTCTAGTGGTCTTGTTGTTGAATATTCCTTTGGTTTGAACCTGGTCTTTGTTTTCTTTCCTTGTTGACAATGCTTGCATAAAATGTTGGTTGGTTTCGTGATTTGGGGAATTTCTCTGACTGCTTCTCTTTTGCTGACTTTGAAAAGGTTATCAAAATGTATGTGACCCATTCTTTTGTTCCATAGCCAACCTTCATCTTCATTTCCTAGACAACACTTTTCATTTCCAATTTCAATTAACACATATATTTTGCTTGAAGTTCTTGCAGTTGTAGAAATCAATTTTCTTGAACCTTCTTTTCTTATCTTGCACTTTTGTGAATTGAAAGTAACTTTATGACCTTGGTCACACATTTGACTCACACTAGAAGATTATATTTCATATCTTCTACTAGTAGAACATTTTATGTCTTTGTATTCTTGTTCCCAATTCTGATTGTGCATTTTCCAATGATTTTAGCTGAATCATCATTTTCGAAGGAGATTGATCCATCTCTTTCATTTCTTAATGTAAGAAACTTGTCTCAATCACCTGTCATGTGTTTTGAATAGCCACTATCAACATACCAACCATGTTTCTTCTACTTATCTTATAGATCGAGTGTGCATTCTTCATTGCTATATTGATTATGCTTTCTTATCCATGTCATTCTCTGAGGTTCTTGTCTGTGACTGTTGTTATTATGTTGTGGTTCTCTAGGAGGGACTGTCATTCTGCAATATTTGGCCATGTGTCCAAAGTTGTTACATTTGTAACATTCCACTTCAGTGCTCAAACATTCAAACCTTTTGTAACTTCTTCTCTGTGTTTCACTAGGCCTTCTTGGATAACCCTTTTGTGTATGACTTTCAAAGTTGTTTATGTTCCTGTTGTTAGCTCTGCAATTCACAGCTTTATGTCCAAAATTATTATATGCATAACATAAACCAAAAAATATAGTTTGATACCTGGGAGTTGAATATCTTCTAAAAGTAGGTACTCTTATGAATCATTCTTCTCCTTGAGGTCTATCTGTCTGTTGTTGATTCCGAAATCCAAATCTTCTCGATGTAGGAGTGTCTCTGTAATTTTCCTTGTATATCTTCCTATCCCCTTTGATTATTTCTGCATGGCTTTTTGGATATGTTTCTTGCTTTTTTGTTTTGGAGCTTGATCCATTTTCTGTCGGATTGTATCCAAGTCCGGACTTGTCAAGATGAGATTTTTTACTGTTGATAATGTCATCCAAAACTTTTGAGTTATTCTGCATATTTATTTTTTTAATATCCTTTCTTAATGTGACGATCTCTGCTTCAAATTTCCAATGATCTTATCATTTTCTTCTAGTTGTTCTTTGAGTGTTTCTTCAATTCTTTTATCTTCTTCTATTTGAACATTAAAATTTGTGATCATTTGTTCTAGTTCTTGAGTGTCTTATTTATTGTCTAGTTCCGCTTGTAGTTTCTTGTGTTTCTTCTTTTCTCTTCTGATAACTTCTATAGCACACATCAATTCTTCCCGGTAGTAAACGTCTACCTCTTCAATTTATTTTTTGACTTCTTCATATTCATATTCAGCTTCTTCATATTCTTCTTCGGAGTCTTCTTTATCAAAGTCTTCTACTGCCATGAATAGAACTCTTCTTGTCTCATTGTCACTAACTTCATCTTCATCTGATGATGAGATGTCTTCTTTGGTGCATAAGATTTTCTTGAAAACTTTCTTTGTAGTTATTTTTCCTTTATATGTTTGTTTGCCTTTTGAGTAACCTTCATCATTTCGTTTTTTCTTATGACATTTGTTAGCAAAATGACCAATACCATCACAATTAAAAAAATTAAAGGAAGCTTACCTCTATACCTACCATCGGTTCCCTTGTTTAGTCTTTTGATGAAGTTGGTCACTTCTTCATCATCTTTCGAGATGTCATTGTTGTTGCTATGTTATTCTTGTTGCTTTTCTTTTTTCTTTGATCTTTTGGATGCCTTGAAAGCTACTTCTTTTACATCTGGATTTTCTTGTTCAGTTCTCATTTCACATGTTGTGAAGATTTCATGCAGTTCGTCCATGTTTATTGAGTTTAGATATGATCTTTCTTCTAGTGTTGATATCTTAGGGTCAAATATCATAGGAAGATATCTTAGTACCTTTTGAACAATTACAGATTCTTTGATTTCTTCTCCCAATCCTATGATTTCATTCATTGTTTCATCGACTCGTAAGAAGTATGTTTCAATATTATCATCTTCCTTCATCTTTAGTTGCTCGAACTGACCTCCGTAAGTTTGAATCTTTGTTTCTTTGAATTTTGAATCTCCATCATAAATATTTGGAAGATTGTCCCAAATCTCTTTAGCGGATTTATAATGTGTTGGCAGCCAATTCACATTTTTTTGTTGTCTTATAAGATGCCTACACCAATGTTTTGCAAACCTTAATTTTTCGTCGCATTGCTCAAATAAACGACACTTTTATTTTTGCGCCATTTTCACACTTACCTTCGTTTTTGTTTTCACGATTGTAAGCGTGAAAACTTGATCTTTAGAAGTCGCATTAAAATCATTATTGAATTGTCGTTATCATTCTTGTCAATATGCCCATTGCATTTTACTTATCATTATGCAGTTGGCAAAACCTTTTGATCTGTACTCATTGGACATTCTTTGATTGATTATGTAATTTCATTTCATAAGTAATTGAGGTTGTGATGCATTGGTGATTGGATTTACATGTTCTTTGATTTGATCTACTTGACCATTGGTTTCATAAAAATACATAGGTGTTATGGTTAAACCCTTGATATATATCATTTAATATGACACCTAGTTCATGTTATCAAAACCTTTGGCATTAACTTGGTATTGGTTTCGATTTGTGTGTTTGGTTTTAAAAATATGGCATAACTTTTGATTGCACGATTGGTTTATCCACTTACCAAAGGTTTCGATTGATTCATTGAAATGGCATAATTGTAAAACATATGCGTTGTGATTTGAATAGTTGAAAGCGTTGGCGGTTGTACCATTGGTAATGACTATTCTGCATGGACAGAAATAGCTCCACCACCTTCGCATGATGTCATTAATGCTTACCCCTATCCCTATTTCGACTCTGCTAGCATCGGGTAACCCTTCAAGCATTATGCTCCTGTGTATGCTATGATTCAGACCCTGGTTCATTCACATCGACCACCGTGTGCTCTTCTATATGGCGTCGGTGGTGCGAATTGAACCGAACGGTAGTCAAGCCTTGCTACTGTTTGATAATGCCCAGAAAGACCTAGAGGATAGTGGTTGGCTCACGTTTGTACAGAGGTTTGAGGATTTTAATCTGTTTGTTGCACAGCAGTTTTCTCTGACTTTTGATGGGTGTAGGGCCAAAATAGGTGACATTCAGCTTGAAATCAATGAAGAGTTCATTAGCTCTGCCACATGGTTAGCAGCCACGGGCCAGCAATGGTTTAAAAATTCTAAAGTTGAGGAGGTTCCATGGCCACTACTATTCGTCTCGCGAAAGGTTACATCATGTGACAGAGGTATGTCGATTTCCACGCTTAAACCAAGGTGGCATGACCTTTTGATGGTGGTTAAACAATTCGTGACCTGTGAGGGTCGATATGGACTGGTTTTTCTTTATCACCTATGAATGTTAATGAATTTTATGGGTTATCCATTGAATATGCCATTTTACTTCCAGCGTAGCCTTTATAAAATGTCAAAAAGGTTTAAATGAGAAAAGGCCAATAGTAGCTTGTTTCACCATGGCCTAATCAGACTCATAGTTATTCACCACTTACATCTTCTCAGTGATAGTTGGCTAGCTTTTATCTCTCGAAATGGTTTTGTTGATACAGAGCATGTCCAAATTGACAAGCATGTGGTTAGTGAAACTAAGGTCGAGCCACCCGTGCCTTTCCATGTCCTACTGCCCTCTCCTAAACCCTTAGTCGACCCTGATATCGATCTACCCGACGTTATAACTGAGAGGTTGAAGTTGTTAAAAAGCCTGTGAGAAAAAAGGTCAATGGAAACCCTACTATCAACGGCAAAGGTAAAAAGAATGCTTGACTTAAATCGAGACTTGCTAGGAATAAACCTAAACCTAGTGTTGAGCAGAAGCCCATAGTCCTCAGTGAAGACTCTGACTCTGACATCGAATGCTTCCTAGCTAGTGAGTACCCTTACTCCCAAGGATTGTGCTCCGAGCCACCCTACGACTTCGTTTCTAATTTACCCCCTTGCCTAAAGAATAATCCTAGTTACCCAAGGATCAAGCTTCCTAGTGAAACCCTCAATGATTTAACCAAACCCTCACCTGCATTTTTGAAGCCCGGACAGTCATCATGTGACCAATCTAATGTGTGGTTGGAACGCTACTATACTAACATTCCCTTATTACAGTCGAAAATCAAATCATTGGAAAATCAAGTTACAGTGTTGACAAGCCAAAGGGACAAGCTTCAAGCAAATGACAAGAAGCAGAAAACTACTGGTTCCATCGTATTTAGGAATGTCGAATCAGTTACAGCCTTCGTGAATTCCAAAATGTCATGATCAAGTTGTCTGCTCGTCATCCAGGTATGAATTTCGATATCATTTTCGTTTTGTGAATTGCTAGGATTAATATAATGAATTGAGTTTGGTTTTCAAATAGCTCTGTCTATTGTTCGAAATGACTCTATTATGGCCATATCAAAAACGGTTATGTTGTTCATCTTGTACATTGTTTTCATTTTGATAAAATTAAATGAATTTTTTATTTGGTTACGCAATTTGGTCGTGCCCAGTTTAGCAATTGATTGGTTTTCATTGGGTTTGATTCGTTTGTCTATTGGTGTGAGTTAATGTGATCAATGGTGTGTGCCTTTGCTTGGATTTTATTTGTATCTGACCTGTACAGGAGATTTTGTATGCTAAAATTAGAGCACGACCATGTTTTGATTTGGTATGATTTCGTTGTGGTTGGATTATATCGGCTCTGATTTTATGGTATGATTTTGGAATGATTTCGTGAGTTTGATTGTTATGATATTTTAATATGTTATGTGATGTAATCTTCTAAATCAGGAATACAACTCTGTTCGACTCCGATTTGGAAAGAATGACTATGTTTTGTATGGAAACGATATTCTCATTTAGCCTGTGCAGAAGATATCTTCGCCAAAATCATGGAACTATTTTGATTCACAACGACTATGTCAAACTCAAACTATTCGATTCGCTCTTGATTTGATTGGGTTGTTGCATATTTTGAGTTAGCATGATTGTTTTCATGAGTTGGATTCGTATCGAAAATAGTCTTGATGTTGCTCTGTTGATTTTGATTTTCAAAACGAGTTTGTTAACTCAGATCGACTTATGTTATCTCTGTCGAATTCGTATGATGAAATTCGGTTAATAGTTCGTTTTGAAATGAATTCTAGTAATAATTTCGTTGAAAGTCAATCGATTTCGTCCGCCCCCAATTGGCAATAATAAACGATTGGGCGAATCCCACAGACCCTGTTATCAACTGATTGAATCCATTATGATTTCGTTTACATACCAGTTTTGATTTGATTCGCTAATAACATGGATCATTTGTTGTGTTTAATATATTGTGATCAATTTGAGAAAATGATCCTGTTAATTTTGTTTGGATTCGAAGTGATTTTGTGGATAGATGAAGCAACTATTTGTGATTTCAATTGGCTATGAATCAATTTCATTACTGTCGGTTATCCAATATGATTATGTTTACCCGATTTTGCGACAACAAACGAAACAGAGTATATGCATCTCTGTAGTCGTTTGATTGATCTTAGTCTTGTTTTGATCTCAAATTAGTATAACAATTTCAATTTGAATGATTCGTTTGTCTTTCAAATAGCAATTAGATACTTGTTAATAGTTTTAATTTAATTCTTTAAAGATTTTAATTGATTTTAATGTTGATTCTGTGTCTGATTTCGACCAGCTACAGAATTGCAAGATTTTGTAGCTAGTCTTTAGAACTAGATTTTTATTGACTTTATCAACAAAACATCCTCTTAACTTGTATTTTTTTGACCTCTTTCAGGTACATTCGAATTGCATTGGATATGCTATGGCAATCTAGGAAATATTTGTGTGATACAGTTTTATTTTAGGTTCCTAGTTTAGTCAGACTTGGGATATCATCCCAGATTTTCTGTAAACAGTTTTGATAACTTCCACAGGGATGTTTTACCCTGTGGGAGGTCTTTAAATACTAATTTGGTTTGGATTCGAAGTGATTTTGTGGATAGCTGAAGCAACTATTTGTGATTTCAATTGGTTATGAATTGATTTCATTACTGTCGGTTATCCAATATGATTCTGTTTACCCGATTTTGYGACAACAAAYGAAACAKAGTATATGCATYTCTGTAGTCGTYTGATTGATCTTAGTCTTGTTTTGATCTCAAATTAGTATAACAATTTCAATTTGAATGATTCGTTTGTCTTTCAAATAGCAATTAGATACTTGTTAATAGTTTTAATTTAATTCTTTAAAGATTTTAATTGATTTTAATGTTGATTCTGTGTCTGATTTCGACCAGCTACAGAATTGCAAGATTTTGTAGCTAGTCTTTAGAACTAGATTTTTATTGACTTTATCAACAAAACATCCTCTTAACTTGTATTTTTTTGACCTCTTTCAGGTACATTCGAATTGCATTGGATATGCTATGGCAATCTAGGAAATATTTGTGTGATACAGTTTTATTTTAGGTTCCTAGTTTAGTCAGACTTGGGATATCATCCCAGATTTTCTGTAAACAGTTTTGATAACTTCCACAGAGATGTTTTACCCTGTGGGAGGTCTTTAAATACTTATTATTTTTTGTAATAAGGGGCATCCTCACTTGTGAGAGAACCAGACCATGGATTTCTAATACAAACTAAGACAAGAGATGATGTCTTGCTACAGCTTTCGCTTTCAATATATCAAGCTTTTGTTTCAAGTTTATGCATGTCACTTTGCAGTTGATTATAGACTACTTTAGCTATCATAATCTATTACAGGATGATATGATTTGATTAATGTGTTATCCATATCTGATCTCTTTCATCATTTAAAAAGTACAGCAATTACTTTGTTTCAGTTAATGAATCACAGATTTCTCTTCTTCGTTAATTGAATCATTTCGTATAGATCTTTGCATACAGGTTTATCTAACTATGAAGATTTATAAATCATAAGATTGTTGTAAATTTTTTGTGTCTTGTTTGTCCTGTAATTATATTTGAAGAGCACAGCCACTTCTAGTTTACGAGAATCTAGTGGATAATTCGGTGCGGGTTTCTTCCCTCCGATCAGCTAAGACAATCATTGCATACAGGACAAACCTGGAGCGTTTATCCAGGTCAGTTTGTTATTTATTTGGTAGTTAATTTGTTAATATAATTTAAGTAGTTTAGTTAGATATATGTGTAGTTTAGATTTGTAGTTAGAGTTAGTATATTATTTGTTTTGTTTAGTTAGTTTTATTTTATTTCTTTTTCATAAAATCGTAAAAATTAAAAAAACAATGGCTCGATGTCTTAGGACAGAATGCAAATGAGTTTTTCAGGTTTTCATTCAAATCTGTAAATTGTAAATTTTGTATATTTTGTGAATAAGATTTATTTCTGTTAGTAGTTAGATATTTAATTTCTTAGAGTTAGTATAGTATTAGATAGTAGATTATATATATGTATAATAGTTAGATTTGTTTAGTTTGTTTTAATAGTTAAATTTAGTTAGATTAGTTTATTAGTTTGTTTTAATAGTTGTTTTTAGTTAGATTAGTTAATTTAGAGTAGTTTTTCTTTTTGTTTTCTTAGGACTTAGATCGGCTAACGGAACCGCTAAACCCATCAGGGTGGTTCATTCCAAACGGATTGGGTTATTAGACAACCCCGAACCGGTTCCACTCTCCCAGTTGATGGACGGTCGATTTCAGCCGTCAACAAATGGCGCTAGAAGGAGGGCCTAAAATTAATTAATGGCACGAGGCGGTTGCAAGACTCCTCCACCACCTAATTGCTCACCTATAGTGACTAGAAGCCATTTAAATGATAATATTCCCCTTCAAAGAGAAACCACATCAACCGACGATCCACAGATCACAATTGAGCCAGCAACCCCTAATCCTACAGGTGGTGACATACAAGATATTGTTCGTTAATCTCTCATAAGAACACATAGTGCCTTAGCCCATTTGAGGCAACCTAACCATCCATTGGACCAACCTTGGACTTCTCTGATATCAAAGAACAATTAGGAGGCACTAACCTCATTGTGAATTCTACAGATCCAATCCTAAATCCTGCTGCAGGAGGATCCGAGATACCTCCTTCACCACCTCCATCATCTCCTTCCTCTTATGGAGGAGATTCCTCTGACAAAGGCAGTTCCCCTTCTTAGCCTTCCACACCCACTACACCAATGGCCAACCAGAACAATCCTGCTAGACCTTGGCTCGACCAGGATGTCGTAGATGTACCTGGAGCTCAGCATCCTTTACCTAAGCATCCAGAGATTAGATTTTAATGTTGATTCTGTGTCTGATTTAGACCAGCTACAGAATCGCAAGATTTTGTAGCTAGTATTTAGAACTAGAGTTTTATTGACTTTATCAACAAAATATCATCTTAACTTGTCTTTTTTTTACCTCTTTCAGGTACATTCGAATTGCATTGTTTATGCTGTAGAAGTCTAGGAAATATTTGTGTGATACAGTTTTATTTTAGGTTCCTAGTTTAGTCAGACTTGGGATATCATCCCAGATTTTCTGTAAACAGTTTTGATAACTTCCACAGGGATGTTTTACCCTATGGGAGGTCTTTAAATACTTATTATTTTTTGTAATAAGGGGCATCCTCACTTGTGGCAGAACCAGACCATGGATTTCTAATACAAACTGAGACAAGAGTTGATGTCTTGCTACAGCTTTCGCTTTCAATATATCAAGCTTTTGTTTCAAGTTTATGCATGTCACTTTGCAGTTGATTATAGACTACTTTAGCTATCATAATCTATTACAGGATGATATGATTTGATTAATGTGTTATCCATATCTGATCTCTTTCATCATTTAAAAAGTACAGAAATTACTTTGTTTCAGTTAATGAATCACAGATTTCTCTTCTTCGTTAATTGAATCATTTTGTATAGATCTTTGCATATAGGTTTATCTAACTATGAAGATTTATAAATCATAAGATTGTTGTAAATTTTTTATGGCTTGTTTGTCCTGTAATTATATTTGAAGAGCACAGTCGCTTCTAGTTTACAAGAAGCTAGTGGATAATTTGGTGTGGGTTTCTTCCCTCCGATCAGCTAAGACAATCATTGCATACAGGACAAACCTGGAGCATTTATCCAGGTCAGTTTGTTATTTATTTGGTAGTTAATTTGTTAATATAATTTAAGTAGTTTAGTTAGATATATGTGTAGTTTACATTTGTAGTTAGAGTTAGTATATTAGGTGTTTAGTTTAGTTAGTTTTATTTTATTTCTTTTTCATAAAATCGTAAAAATTAAAAAAACAATGGCTCGTTGTCTTAGGACAGAATGCAAATGAGTTTTTCAGGTTTTTATTCAAATCTGTAAATTGTAAATTTTGTACATTTTGTGAATAAGATTTATTTCTGTTAGTAGTTAGATATTTAATTTCTTAGAGTTAGTATAGTATTAGATAGTAGATTATATATATAGAATAGTTAGATTATTTTAGTTTGTTTTAATAGTTAAATTTAGTTAGATTAGTTTATTAGTTTGTTTTAATAGTTGTTTTTAGTTAGATTAGTTAATTTAGAGTAGTTTTTCTTTTTGTTTTCTTAGGACTTAGATCAGCTAACGGAGCCACTAAACCCGTCAAGGTGGTTCATTCCAAACGGCTTGGGTTATTAGACAACCCCGAACCGGTTCCACTCTCCCAATTGACGGACGGTCGATTTCGCCCGTCAACAAATGGTGCTAGAAGGAGGGCCTAAAATTAATTAATGGCACGAGGCACTCGCAATACTGCTCCACCACCTAATCACTCACCTATAGTGACTAGAAGCCATTCAAACGATAATATTCCCCTTCAAACAGCAACCACATCAACCGATGATCCACGGATCACAGTTGAGCCAGCAACCCCTAATCCTACAGGTGGTGACATACAAGAGATTGTTCGTCAATCTCTCATAAGAACACATAGTGCCTTAGCCCGTTTGAGGCAACCTAACCGTCCATTGGACCAACCTTGGACTTCTCTGATATCAGAGAACAATTAGGAGGCACTAACCTCACTGTGAATCCTACAGATCCAATCCTAAATCCTGCTGCAGGAGGATCCGGGATACCTCCTTCACCACCTCCATCATATCCTTCCTCTTCTAGAGGAGATTCCTCTGATGAAGGCAGTTCCCCTTCTCAGCCTTCCACACCCACTACACCAATGGCCAACCAGAACAATCATGCTAGAACTTGGCTCAACTAGGATGCCATAGTTGTACCTAGAGCTCAGCATCCTTTACCTAAGCATCCGGAGAAATGGCTTCCCAAGTTTGACCCTGACTCAAAACAGATCGTTGAAGATCACATTAAAAAATTTATGTTAGCCATAAGACTCTGCAATGTCGAACATGAAGACATTGTCTGTAGGTTGTTCCCCTATACTTTCGAGGGTAATGCATCTACATGGTACTTTTCCCAGCAACCCCATACCATCGTGTCTTGGGAAAAGTTTGAGTCGTGCTTTTTGGAAAAGTTCGGAGATGGTAAGCCTCTGGAAGTCCTAGTCATGGACATTTCTAGCTTAAGAATGAACCCAAAAGAAAAAGTTAAATATTTTAATCAAAGATTCTTAACACTTAAAAACCGAATCCCTACGGATTCCATGCCTGTCGAGAATCTTATAATTGCATACTACACTAAATCTTTGCATCAAAGTATAGCTATTTGGGTTAAACGATCTAAGAAAGACATGTTGTTAGAAGCCTTCGAGGAGGCCAGACAGATTGAGAAAGACATACTTAGTCTTAAAGAATCTACTAGCAACGAAACAGAGACTAGTTCTTCTTCCAAAAAGAAGATCGAAATCCTCCTCAGACCCACTCAAAGTAAAACACAACCTGAAAGCTCTGATTTAGAAAAATTAACTAAAGTTGTTCAAAAACTATCAAATCAAGTTATAGACTTAAAAAGGACGATCGAAGAAGCTTCTTCGAGCAAAGGACCTTACAAGCCCCCGTTCCGGAATCCTTTTCCTACCAACCTACCTAATCCAACCACCGAAGGCCTTAATCTAGAAAGTTTGCAATGTGCCCTTCAAACAATTCTAGAAGCCCAAGATAACTTGATCCCTCCTGAGATTCCTGAGGAGGTAGTTGACCAAGAGACAGTTCAAGAAGAGGAGTCTTCTCCAAACATTTTTGGACACTTCTCGGATAGCATCTTTCAAGATAACTTCAAGACAGTACATCCCTATAATACCAGGAGTAAGACAACAAACAAACCTTCTTCCGAAAACACTACAGCTTCGCCTCCAAAGCAATCTAAATCAGCTGAGACTAAATAGAGTAATGTGAACCCCAACTTAGATTATGATGTAGTTGAAGATCTTAAAAATTTGAGAGCTAACATTTATGTTTATGAGTTATTGAAATTTCCATTTCTGCTACAAAAAATGTTACAGAATATCTCAGAGAATGGAAAAAATGGTAATTCTAATGGTAACAAGGTTGTGCAGAACAAATTTCCTCAGAAGACTTCCACTAAAAGCAATCCTGATCCTCAAGATAAAGGAAGCCTTCCTGTAAGTAATGTAAGTAATGTAAATAATGTAGATAAAGTAGCTTTAGAAACTGCGAGTAAAAAGCCACAAACTACCACTCTTAGTACTCGCAAAAATGTACCTCCATTTTTGTTAACTTTCGAAATCTTTAATAAAAACGTGCACAATTGTATGGTAGACTTAGGAGCATCATCCAATGTGATGCCATGGTCTGTATGCCAAAATATTAACACAAAAGTTGAACCCTCTACTTTAAAAATCATACAACTTGATCGGACCAATGTTAAAGTTATAGGCGAACTAAAGAATGTGCTTATTAGATTATCGTCTAACCCCAAGGTTCATCAAGTCATTGATATTATTGTTGTGGATATTCTAGAAGGGTATGGTCTGTTTTTAAGCAGGGACTAGTTGGAGCAGCTACACGGCTATTTCGCGACAGATTGGTCTCACCTATGGCTTCCAGAGAACGGCAAGCCTAACAAGATCAAGGTAAATCGTGAACGCTACCTTAAGTTCACAGTCACAGATTTAAACGATCCCAACGAACCATTTACACCTTCTGCTGATTCACCCGAAGTACAAGGGATGGACACCTTCTTCGGAAATTTCATGGCCGAGGCTTCAACTATCACCAATCCTGAACAACAATCTGAGATTGTAGCATATGTGCAACCAACAAATTCTACACAACGGTCTCAGGTACCCAATGAAAATCAAATTTGGTCTCTTTATTTTGACGGGTCAAAGTCTAAAGAAGGTACTGGTGCAGGCTGCATTATTATCAATCCGACAGGTAACAAAACATTGATTGCATGTAGGTTAGAATTTGAATGTACTAATAATACTGCAGAATATTAGGCTTTACTGCAAGGTCTCAGAAAAGCTTTGGATATGAACATTCAAAATTTGACCGTCTTTGGCGACTTTGAAATAGTGGTTAGACAGGTAAGAGATTTTATCCACTGTCTGTCTTCGCATCTTAAAAGTTACCAATCTGAGGTATGGAATTTAATGAATAAATTTTTTGCTTTCAATATAAATTCTATTCCTAGATTGAATAACTCAGAAGCAGATTTATTAGCTAATGTAGCTTCTAAACTCTTTCCTGCAGAAGGCTTGTCCCCAAATGCATTCTCCGTCGAACTGTTGTTTTAGCCATTCGTTCCCGACAACATCACGAACTGGAGAGTCTTTGATGATGATCAGCAGATCATTAACTTTCTTCACATGGAAGAAACTTTTCAAGGCGCGGTGATAGACGAACACACACACGACGACAATTTGCGCGATTTCACGGTAATACCAGACCCGAGAACTCCTGAATCTTCATCGGACATGGTAAACTCAATCCCTAAATCTGTAGTTAGATTAGAGAAGTTTTATGATCTTCAAGATAAATTTAAAAATTCGATCAACTGTAAAAACAATAGTTCCTCATTATCATACGAAAAAGTGAACTTAGGAACTAAGAAAAATCTGCAGTGCATTAATCTAGGGTTAGGGTGTTCTGAACAAGAAAAAGTTTCCTTTATTAAATTGTTCAAATAATTTAAAGATGTCTTTGCATGGACGTATGATGACCTTAAAACTTTCGACCCTAACATCATACAGCATGTCACTCCCATGAAGCCCCAAACCTTACCTTTTCAACAAAAATTGAGAAAAATGCACCCTAAGCTCGAACCGACCGTTCAAAAAGAATTGAATAAGCTCCTAAATGATAAGATAATTTTTCTTGTTAGGCACACTCAATGGGTTTCTAACCTTGTCCCAGTTTGGAAGAAAAGTGGGGAAATCTGACTCTGTGTCGATTTTCGAAACCTTAATAGAGCGTCTGATAAAGACAACTATCTTGTCCCACCCATGGAACAGATCCTTCAATAGGTATCTAGTTCTGAGAGGATATCCTTACTGGATGGTTTCTTGGGGTACAACCAAATCCTCATGTCTCCACCAGACCAACTTAAAACTACCTTCCGTACCCCGTGGGGCACTTATGCTTATCGAAAAATGCCCTTTGGATTGATTAATGTCGGTGCCACTTTTCAGAGAGCAATGGGCATTGCTTTCCGAGGCCTAATCAATCAGTCCGTCATAGTTTACTTAGATGATGTGACCATTTTTTCTAAAAAAAAAACCGATCATCTAGCTCACTTACGAGCCGTTCTACAGCGATGTCATAAATATGACATCTCCTTGAATCCTAAAAAATCCATCTTTGTAGTAGAACAGGGTAAACTCTTGGGATTTATTGTTTCAAGCGAAGGGATGATTATCAACCCTGAAAGGACTCAGGTCATCGCAAAACTCCCCCCCCCTAAATCCAAAAAATCTATGCAGTCTTTCTAAGGCCAGATTAACTTTGTGAGAAGATTTGTCCCCAGTTTCTCCAAAATGGTCAGGCCTTTGCAGAACCTAATTAAGAAAGACACCCAGTATCACTGGGGACCTCTAGAAAATCAAGCTTTTAATGCAATAGAGAAGGCCATAATAGACGCTCCGTCTCTCATGAGCCCAGACTTTTCTCAAGACTTTACACTCTACATTTTTGCTTCTGACCGTTCATATGTCGCCATCTTAACCCAAAAGAACGTCGAGAACAATGAAGTACCCATTTCCTTTATGAGATCTACTTTCAAAGGAACTGAACTTAATTACCCAGTGGTAGATTGGAAAGCCTACATTGTTTTCAAAGCAGTCAAGCACTTCCGGTCCTATCTTTTGAAGTCAAGGACGAAATTCATTGTTCCCTACGCAGTCATCAAGAACCTGTTAGTGCAGAAGGAACTAGGTGAAAAGAGAGCTAACTGGATCACCTCCTTGTAGGAGTATGACTTAGAAATCACCCCAGCTCAGATAGTGAGAGGCCAAGGGTTATGCAAGTTGGTTGTTGATTCAGCACCAGGACAGCAAGAAGAAAGTGATACGTCAAACCTAGGACAACAAGATCAAGCTCTAATCTGTTGCGCACAAATCTATGCCAGTCCTTGGTATGACGATATAAGATTCTATCTTGAACATGGGTCAGCCCCCCGTCACCTGGATCCCACTAAAAGAAGAGTGTTGAGATCAAAGTATGCCTCCTTTCATCTGGTTAATGGTATCCTATTTTGTCAAAGTTTTGACGACGTACTGATGCGTTGTCTTGAAAAAGACGAAGCAGAAAAATTCTTGCTAGAGTTGCATGCAGGAGAAGCTGGTGGTCATTTTGGTGGTGACACCACCGCCCATAAGGTTTTAAGAGCCAGTTATTACTGGCCCACTCTTTTTAGAGACGCCCATGCCTTGTGTCGTAAGTGTGTTATTTGTCAGAAAGCATCAGGGCGATTACGAAAACCAGCCTTTCCTTTGCATCCTGTTTCAGTAGACTCTCCTTTTCAGCAGTGGGGCCTTGATATCATAGGTTCGATTAACCCCCCGTCCTCACAACAGCACAATTTTATTGTGACAGCCATGGATTACTTTACCCGGTGGTCTGAAGTTGTTGCGTTAAGAACTGTCAACACCAGTCAGGTCATTGCCTTTCTAAACTCGAATATTATCACTCGTTTTGGTATCCCTAACTGTTTGGTATTCGATAATGCTTCTTACTTTTCCTCTCTTGAGATGAGCGAGTTCGCTTTGGAAAAAGGAATTAAATTGAAGTATTCTGCTAGCTACTACCCCCAAGGCAACGGATTGGCAGAATCAACAAACAAGAACTTAATTAAAATCATCAAGAGAACGGTGGTTGAAAATCACAAAAATTGGCACAATGCACTGTTAAACGCGCTGTGGGCTGATAGGGTAACACCAAAAGCTGCTAAAGGTAACTCCCCCTTTTTTCTCGTTTATGGTAGAGAAGCAATTCTGTCACCTCACATTCTTCTTCCTTCACTTCAGTTATCGCAGAAAATTCAAGAAGAAGATTGTCCCCCTTTGGAAAACCGAATTAACGCTTCGATGAAGCTAGAAGAGGTAAGAGTCGAAGCTAAACATAAGTTAGATCAGCATCAACTATTGGTTAAAAGTTGGTTCGATTCTAACTCTACTTCTGATAGGAATTTTGAAGTAGGTGATCTCGTCTTGAAATGGGACAAACCACATGAGGGGAAGGGAGAGCACATGAAGTTTCAAAACTTGTGGCTTGGACCGTTTTTAATTGCTGAAAAGTTGGGCCTCAGTTCTTTTCGATTGCGAAATCTAGAAGGGAAGCTTGACACCTATCCGGTAAATGGCCAAGCCTTGAAAAGATACTTTGCTTGATGACAACCCTTGTATATTATGTACATATTTTCCTTTTGTTTGTTTTCATTTGCTTTTTGTTTTTAATTTTTCCTTTGAGTTTATCAGCTTGTGTTTTTTTGGAAATACACATATCTGTATATCGAGCTATTCAGACAAAGAAAAACAGAAAATTCCTTCGCTGAAATGACTGCTAAGAAAATTGTATAAACATCAATAGTATTTTTCTGAAATTTATATCTGTGTTGGCAAAAAATCTGTTGTTTGAAAGAAGTTGACTGATTTCGATCTCTGAGTAAATCTTGTCATGATCATCTATTATCTTTTTACGCTGTCCATTTTCCTTAAGGGAATGAATCAGAGGATGTCTCCTTGCTTTAGTAAGTTGGTTTTGTAAATGAACCATCTCTGGATCTTAATAAAGGACAGTTCTAAAAAAAAATTATGATGAGGTCTAAAAAATATATATATATATGTTAAAATATCATAATTTTCAGCGTCACCCTGCTCAACTATATATCTTTGAAGAAAAACAAAATAAAATAAATTATTAATAAGAGTTGTGGGAAGTGCTTGTAAACCCCCCGGGATACTAAACAGGTCTACTGGCAGCGGGTAAATGCATGCATGACTCCAAGACAACTTCGCCGGGGTACTGAACAGGCCTGCTGGCAGCGAAGCAATGTCAGGTATATGAAAATTTGCAAATAAGAAACCTCTTAATGTCCTTTATTCTGAGCTAGAACTTCTTGGCAGGATACAGATGTTAGAGTGGGTTAAATGGAAACCCTGTCGAGGCTATGGACGCCTAATGGCAGCAGTGGCTCTATCAACAGTATTGGAGATTTTATCTTTAACATTGTGACTCGCTGGTCTTAAGATTGTTATCTGTTTTCATCTTTTAAAACACTGTTGGAATAATTGGTTAATGATGATGTTTATATGATTTTCTGGTTGTTGTTTTTGAGTTGGAATTATCTTTTCTATCCTAATCTGAATTTGTTCTTTTAGCAGAGATAACTGCATGTACCAGTGTGTCTCCATTGTTGGCAGCAAATTCACATTTTTCTATTGTCTTATAAGCTGCCTACACCAACGTTTTGCAAACCTTAATTTTTCGTCACATTGCTCAAATAAACGACACTTTTATTTTTGCGCCATTTGCACACTTACCTTCGTTTTTGTTTTCACGACTGTAAGCGTGAAAACTTGGCCTTTCGAAGTCGCATTAAAATCATTATTGAATTGTCGTTATCATTCTTGTCGATATGCCCATTGCATTTTACTTATCATTATGCAGTTGGCAAAACCTTTTGATCTGTACTCATTGGACATTCTTTGATTGATTATGTAATTTTGTTTCATAAGTAATTAAGGTTGTGATGCATTGGTGATTGGATTTACATGTTCTTTAATTTGATCTACTTGACCATTGGTTTCATAAAAATACATAGGTGTTATGGTTAAACCCTTGATATATATCATTTAATATGAAACCTAGTTCATGTTATCAAAACCTTTAGCATTAACTTGGTATTGGTTTCGATTTGTGCGTTTGGTTTTAAAACTATGGCATAACTTTTGATTGCATGATTGGTTTATCCACTTACCAAAGGTTTCGATTGATTCATTGAAATGGAATAATTGTAAAACATATGCATTGTGATTTGAATAGTTGAAAGCGTCGGTGGTTGTACCATTGGTAATGACTATTCTGCATGGACAGAAATAGATCCACCACCTTTGCACGATGTCATTAATGCTTACCCCTATCCCTGTTTCGACTCTGCTAGCATCGGGTAACCCTTCGAGCATTCTGCTCCTGTGTATGCTATGATTCAAACCCTGGTTCGTTCACATCGACCACCATGTGCTCTTCTCTATGGCGCTGGTGGTGCGAATTGAACCGAACGGTAGTCGAGCCTTGCTACTGTTCGATAATGCCTGGAAATACTTAGAGGATAGTGGTTGGCTCACGTTTGTACAGAGGTTTGAGGGTTTTAATCTGTTTTTTGCACAGCAATTCACTTTGACTTTTGATGGGTGTAGGGCCAAAATAGGTGACATTCATCTTGAAATCAATGAAGATTTCATTAGCTCTTCCACAGGGTTAGCAGCCACGGGCCAGCGATGGTTTAAAAATTCTAAAGTTGAGGAGGTGCCATGGCCACTACTATTCGTCTCACGAAAGTCTACATCCTGTGACAGAGGTATGCCAATTTCCACACTTAAACCAAGGTGGCATGATATTTTGATGGTGGTTAAACAATTCGTGACCTGTGAGGGTCGATATGGACTGGTTTTTCTTTATCACCTACGACTGTTAATGAATTTTATGGGTTATCCATTGAATATGCCATTTTACTTCCAGCGTAGCCTTTATAAAATGTCAAAAATGTTTAAACGAGAAAAAGTCGATAGTAGCTTGTTCCACCATGGCCTAATCAGACTCATCGTTGTTCACCACTTACATCTTCTCGGTGATAGTTAGCAAGCTTTTATCTCTCGAAATGGTTTTACTCATACAGAGCCTGTCCAAATTGACAAGCCTGTGGTTAGTGAAACTAAGGTCGAGCCACCCGTGCCTTTCCATGTCCTACTGCCCTCTCCTAAACCCTTGGTCGACCCTGATATCGATCTACCCGACATTATAACTGAGAGGGTTGAAGATGTTAAAAAGCCTGTGAGCAAAAAGGTCAAGGGAAACCCTACTGTCGACGGCAAAGTTAAAAAGAATGCTTGACTTATATCGAGACTTTCTAGGAATAAACCTAAACCTAGTGCTGAGCAGAATCCCATAGTCCTCAGTGAAGACTTGGACTCTGACATCGAACGCTTCCTAGCTAGTGAGTACCCTTACTCCCAAGGAGTGTGCTCTGAGCCACCCTATGACTTCGTTTCTAATTTACCCCCTTGCCTAAAGAATAATCGTAGTTACCCAGGGATCAAGTTTCCTAGTGAAACCCTCGGTGATTTAACCAAACCCTCACCTGCATTTTCGAAGCCCGGACAGTCATCATGTGACCAATGTAATGTGTGGTTGGAATGCTACTATATCGACGTTCCCTTATTACAATCGAAAATCAAATCATTGGAAAATCAAGTTATAGTGTTGACAAGCCAAAGGGACAAGCTTCAAGCAAATGAAAAGAAGCAGAAAACTATTGGTTCCATCGTATTTAGGAATGTCGAATCGGCTACAGCCTTCGTGAATTCCAAAATGTCATGATCAAGTTGTCTGCTCGTCATCCAGGTATGAATTTCGATATCATTTTCGTTTTCGTTTTGTGAATTGCTAGGATTAATATAATGAATTCAGTTTGGTTTTCAAATAGCTCTGTCTATTGTTCGAAATGACTCTGTTATGGCCATATCAAAAATGGTTATGTTGTTCATCCTGTACATTGTTTTTCGTTTTGCTAAAATTAAATGAAGTTTTGATTTGGTTACACGATTTGGTTGTGCCCAGTTTAGCAATTGATTGGTTTTCATTGGGTTTGATTCGTTTGTCTGTTGGTGTGAGTTAATGTGATCAATGGTGTGTGCCTTCGCTTGGATTTTGTTTGTATCTGACTTGTACAGGAGATTTTTTATGCTAAAATTAGAGCACGACCATGTTTTGATTTGGTATGATTTCGTTGTGGTTGGATTATATCGGCTCTGATTTTATGGTATGATTTTGGAACGATTTCGTGAGTTTGATTGTTGTGATATTTTAATATGTTATGTGATGTAATCTTCTAAATCAAGAATACAACTCTGTTCGACTCTGATTTGGAAAGAACGACTATGTTTTGTATGGAAAGGATATTCTCATTTAGCCTATGCAGAAGATATCTTCGTCGAAATCATGGAACTGTTTTGATTCACAACGACTATGTCAAACTCAAACTATTCGATTCGCTCTTGATTTGATTAGGTTGTTGCATATTTTGAGTTAGCATGATTGTTTTCATGAGTTGGATTCGTATTGAAAATAGTCTTGATGTTTCTTTGTTGATTTTGATTTTCAAAACGAGTTTGTTAACTCAGATCGACTTATGTTATCTCTGTCGAATCCGTATGATGAAATTCGGTTAATAGTTTGTTTTGAAATGAATTCTAGTAATAATTTCGTTGAAAGTCAATCGATTTCATCCACCCCCAATTGGCAATAATAAACGATTGGGTGAATCCCACAGACCCTATTATCAACCGATTGAATCCATTATGATTTCGTTTACATACCAGTTTTGATTTGATTCACTAATAACATAGATCGTTTGTTGTGTTTAATATATTGTGATCAATTTGAGAAAATGATCCTGTTAATTTGGTTTGGATTCGAAGTGATTTTTTGGATAGCTGAAGCAACTATTTGTGATTTCAATTGGTTATGAATCGATTTCATTACTGTCGGTTATCCAATATGATTTTGTTTACCCGATTTTGCAACAACAAACGAAACAGAGTATATGCATCTTTGTAGTCGTTTGATTGATCTTAGTCTTGTTTTGATCTCAAATTAGTATAACAATTTCAATTTGAATGATTCGTTTGTCTTTCAAATAGCAATTAGATACTTGTTAATAGTTTTAATTTAATTCTTTAAAGATTTTAATTGATTTTAATGTTGATTCTGTGTCTGATTTAGACCAGCTACAGAATCGCAAGATTCTGTAGCTAGTCTTTAGAACTAGATTTGTATTGACTTTATCAACAAAATATCCTCTTAACTTGTCTTTTTTTGACCTCTTTCAGGTACATTCGAATTGCATTGGATATGCTGTGGCAGTCTAGGAAATATTTGTGTGATACAGTTTTATTTTTGGTTCCTAGTTTAGTCAGACTTGGGATATCATCCCAGATTTTCTGTAAACAATTTTGATAACTTCCACAGGGATGTTTTACCCTGTGGGAGGTCTTTAGATACTTATTATTTTTTGTAATAAGGAGCATCCTCACTTGTGGGAGAACCAGGCCATGGATTTCTAATACAAACTGAGACAAGAGTTGATGTCTTGCTACAGCTTTCGCTTTCAATATATCAAGCTTTTGTTTCAAGTTTATGCATGTCACTTTGCAGTTGATTATAGACTACTTTAGCTATCAAAATCTATTACAGGATGATATGATTTGATTAATGTGTTATCCATATATGATCTCTTTCATCATTTAAAAAGTACAGCAATTACTTTGTTTCAGTTAATGAATCAAAGATTTCTCTTCTTCGTTAATTGAATCATTTCGTATAGATCTTTGCATACAGGTTTATCTAACTATGAAGATTTATAAATCATAAGATTGTTGTAAATGTTTTATGTCTTGTTTGTCCTGTAATTATATTTGAAGAGCATAGTTGCTTCTAGTTTACGAGAAGCTAGTGGATAATTCGGTGCGGGTTTCTTCCCTCTGATCAGCTAAGACAATCATTGCATACAGGACAAACCTGGAGCATTTATCCAGGTCAGTTTGTTATTTATTTGGTAGTTAATTTGTTAATATAATTTAAGTAGTTTAGTTAGATATATGTGTAGTTTAGATTTGTAGTTAGAGTTAGTATATTATTTGTTTAGTTTAGTTAGTTTTATTTTATTTCTTTTTCATAAAATCATAAAAATCAAAAAAACAATGGCTCGTTGTCTTAGGACAGAATGCAAATGAGTTTTTCAGGTTTTCATTCAAATCTGTAAATTGTAAATTTTGTACATTTTGTGAATAAGATTTATTTATGTTAGTAGTTAGATATTTAATTTCTTAGAGTTAGTATAGTATTAGATAGTAGATTATATATATAGAATAGTTATATTTGTTTAGTTTGTTTTAATAGTTAAATTTAGTTAGATTAGTTTATTAGTTTGTTTTAATAGTTGTTTTTAGTTAGATTAGTTAATTTAGAGTAGTTTTTCTTTTTGTTTTCTTAGGACTTAGATCGGCTAACGGAGCCGCTAAACCCGTCAGGGTGGTTCATTCCAAATGGCTTGGGTTATTAGACAACCCCGGACCAGTTCCACTCTCCCAGTTGACGGACGGTCAATTTCACTCGTCAACACAATGTGAAACTTTGGTGAATACCATTTCACTGAGACCATTCAGAAGTACATTTGTGGCATTTGAATTATTCTAACTGATTTTCACTACTTTGTCATTTGTTGGTGGAACTATTGGTGGTGTGTATCCATCTACAATTGATTGCCAAATTTCAAATCCCTGTGCTTGTACATATGTATTCACCCTTATGCTCCAAAAAACATACTTTTGTCCACAAAACTATGGTATTCAATTTTTATACAAGTTGTTCCTCTCCATGATCTACCTTTCAGTGGTTAAACTGATTTTTAAGGAACCTTCTCTGATACTAATTTTTGGATTACTGAGAGGGGGTGAATCAGTAATAGAGCAATTATAATTATTTTTAAACCAAATAATTCAAGTCTTATATCAATGTAGAATTATCATCCAATAATGAGAAATGAACAAATGAACAATCATACACATACACATTACACCAGTGCTTTACATGGATACCCAAAGCAGTAGAAAACCATGGAAATTTTTTTTCTTATATGTCTTGAATAATTACATTCATTAGAAGCACCAACTTCCTTTGTTTTCCAGCTGCAACTAGAAGGAGGCTCCAACCCCCTTATTTCTCAGGCTACATCCTGAAGGAATCTCCAACTCCCCTATTCTCTGGCTACAACCCTCTATGTTCTCCGGCTACAACCAGAAGGTGGCTACAACTACCTGTCATTGCCCTGTCCAACTGCCCTAAAGTAGAAGTAGAACGATGGAACCACTGTCACATTATCACTGTGAGATATATCGTTGTAAAACCATACCAATAAACTTGAACCATGCATCAACCTATACCTCAACTTGTAATTAACCTGTACCATAAACAAGTGCATCAACCATGCATCAACATGTACCAAACAACATGTAATCAACATGTAACATAAACAAGTGAAACCAAACATGTACCAAGTATGTACCAATCATGTGTCAAATACTCATCAATTATGACTCATCAATATGTACCAACATCATCAACTATACACCTCATGTATGTGTCAATTCATCAACTACTTGTCTCAAACATGTACACAACATGTACCTTAACCAAAATCCCTCATCAATTTCATCATCCAAATATGATTTGTAACTCTGTAATAGACCTGGTGTATATTATCACATACCTGCAAACATTCCTTAACTTTAACAACAAGACACTAGCATTTTCATCAAAATTTTATTTAGTCTCACATGACTAGATTTAGATTAGTCAATGATCCTAACTTGAAATAATCATAACTTTGTACATGTAATGAATAAAGATCTGAAACTGATACACAATGTTATTCAATGTGTTTTATGCAATTCCTCCAGGTGTCACTATTGATTAAGGTTGGTTGTCATTGATGTCAACCCTTGAAGAAAGCCCCGTAACACAAAGGTTGGGTAATGGACCCAAGATTGTTTGATGTAAATATGACTCTTTATTGTCTTGTCAGTTGATAATAAATAGAAATTGATGAACTCCAAAGTGGTCCCCTTATGGTGAAAGCCCTCATGGGAAGACGCTTTGTGGATTGAGTTATCCTAGAAGTATGGTTAGAGAACCCATGATTATTTTTGGAATAATGAGATGAAGGTCAGTGAATTTTTCATTGCAACTATCCTAGATGGATATTTCTTATCATGAAATTTTTAGTGGTATGTGGAACGTCACATAACTCCTCACGGTTAGAGAGTTATGGCCATGAGAAGTTGGAGAACCCAGGTTTGGGTAATGGACCCAAGTTTGTTTGATGGATAATGGTATGAGTTTTAATATATTTGCAAGTAATAGTATTCTATATGGATATTACATGTCATTCCATTTCTGAAGGTATGTGGAATGTCACATAACTCCTCACGGTTTGAGAGTTATGGCCTTACGAAGTTGAAGGACCCTCTTATGTCATCTAGAAGCCTCAAAAGGTCAAAGTAGTCAAAGTGGTTTAAGAGATTTTAGAAGGTAAATTATAAAGTGAATTGATGAGTGTACTATAATTCAAAGTGAATACAAAATAAATTATTTAAATAATCAATTTAATGGAGAAATTAGAAGTGGGTTAACCCTAAAATAAGGAAAGTGGGCAAAGTGACCTGGAAGAAGTTTTTAAGGAAGCTACTTGGAGAGTATAAATAAGAGGGAAGGCTCTATCATTTTAGATACACTTGAGAATATTGAATACCTATAGGTTTCTGAGGTAACCAAAGTATATCTATACTAAATTTCTGAGGGAAAGTGAAGAAAACAAGGTTAGAATTCAAGGAAGGATAAATTATTTTGATGATGTTTTCTAAGGTATGTTATTTACAGGCCATCTCACCATTTTAAGAATTAATTGTTTTATAGAATGATTCAGATAGTGAAATTGTTATGCCAATGAGGAAACAAATCCAAATATCTGTGGTAAAAAATTCATCTTGTGGGTCGTTGTATTTTTGAAGTTATACTCCGTGGAAAATAGGGTTTGTGGCTAGTCTTAAAACTAGTCAAAAATAGGTTTTTCGAGTAAATACGTCAAAAATTCTTCATAACAGATCCAAATTCAGTAAGACCAAATGTGTTGGTTAGATATATTTTGGTTACCTCAGATACCTATAGATATTCAATATTCTCAAGTGTGATCTGAAATGAGAGAGCCTTGCCTCTTATTTATACTCTCCAAGTAGCTTCCTTAAAATTATCTTCTAGGTCACTTTACCCACTTTCCTTATTTTAGGGTTATACCACTTCTAATTTCTCCATTAAATTTATTATTTAAATAATTCATTTGTATTCACTTTGAGTTATAGTACACTCATCACTTCACTTTATTATTTACCTTTTAAAATCTCTTAAACCACTTTGACTACTTTTACCTTTTGGGGCTTTTAGATGACACATGAGGGTCCTCCAACTTCGCAAGGCCATAACTCTCAAACCATGAGGAGTTATGTGACGTTCCACATACCACCAGAAATGGAATGACATGTACTATTCACATAGAATAGTATTACCTACAAATATATCAAAACTCATACAAATATCCATCAAACAAACTTGGGTCCATTACCCAAACCTGGGTTCTCCAACTTCTTATGGCCATAAATCTCTAACCATGAGGAGTTATGTGACGTTCTACATACCAACAGAAATGGAATGACAAGAAATATCTATCTAGTATAGTTTCACTAAAAAATTCATTGACCTTCATCTCATTATTCCACAAATACGCATGGGTTATCTAATCATACTTCCGGGATAACTCAATCTGCAAAGCGTCTTCCTGTAAGGGCTTTCACCATAAGGGGACCACTTTGGAGTTCATCCATATCTACTCATTATCAACCATTAAAAGACAATAATGAGTCATCTTTACATCAAACAAACTTGGGTCCATTACACAAACCTTTGTGCTACCGGTCTTTCTTCAAGGGTTGACATCAATGACAACCAACCTTAATCAACAATGCCCCCCTTTGGCATTGATGGCAACACTTTTATGCAAAACGAAAATTATGTCATGCAATACTGAAGTCATATCACTCATGCTCCCCCTGGAGACATGCCTATGTCCTCTACATCTCTGTGACCATTTCTCCCCCTAAAACCATGCCTTTGTCCTCAGCATCTGATGAATATCTCCCCCTTTATCATCAATGGCAAAGGTATCTTTCCATCCAGGGTTGCTCCCCCTGAATGAATTGTTCTATTTATGGTGTTTCCTCATGTAGATCTAAGAAATATAAGATAAGCAATCAAAATCATTCATTTTGGATTAGAAATAACTCTGAGTCTCTCGTGAAGATAGTCAAAGGCTTCACGTGGAAGTGGTTTTGTAAAAATGTATGTCACTTGTTCCTTTGTGCCCACATACTCAACTCTGATGTTATTTTCTGTAACTTGTTCCCGTAGAAAGTGATACTTGATTGGAATGTGCTTTGTCTTGGATTGCATCACCAAGTTCTTTGAGATACTGATGGTGCTTGTATTATCATAATAGATTGGAATGGGCTCACCATACTCAACCTGTATATCTGTCAAATTTTGTTTCATCCAAAGAACCTGTGTACAACATGTTGTTGTTGCAATATACCTTGCCTCAGTTGTAGATAGAGATATTGATGATTGTTTCTTGCTTAACCATGATACTAAACACTCACCCAAGTAGAACTTTTCTCCACTAGTGCTTCGTCGGTCATCAATACAACCTGCCCAAACTACATCTGTGTAGTAAATAAGAGATAGATCATTTCCTTTTGGATACCATAATCCAAACTCTTTTGTTCCTTTGAGATATCTGAAAATTCTCTTCACTGCTAATACATGTGATTCTTTTGGTGTTGTTTGAAATCGTGTCACTTGTCCAACTACCTGCATTACATCTGGTATATAGTAGGGTGTCAATCATTGACCTGTATTGCCTCTGATCTGTAGACTTTGAATCATCATCTTTTCTTAACTTGCAACTGGTTTGGATGGGAGTGATAACTAGTTTGCAATCTTCCATTCTGAACCTCTTTGACATTTCTCTGATATAATTGGTTTGAGAAATAAAAATTCATTTGTTTCTTTGATGTATCTAAAGTCTCAGAAAGAAGGAAAGTTCTCCAAGAAATGACGTTTCAAATTCATTCTACATATCCTTTGCAAATTTATGGCTTAACATGTCATCATCACTACCAAAAATAATATCATCAACATAAACTTCAATTAATAAAATATTACCTTGACTTACCTTGATGTAGAGGTTGTTGTCTGCACTTCATTGTATGAACCCTGTCTACTGTAGACATTTATCCAGTCTAGAGTACCATGCTCTAGGAGCCTATTTTAGACCATGCAAGGCCTTCTTTAATTTGCACACATAGTCTGCATTCTCTAACAACTGAAATCCTTCTGGTTGTTCAATGTAGACTTTTTCTTCAATTTCCTCATTCATAAAAGATGATTTTGCGTCCATCTGATACACTTTAATATTTTTGGAGCATGCATAATCTAAAAGCAAACAAATTGCTTCCATTCTTGCAACTGGGGCAAACGTCTCTTCAAAGTCGATTATTTCAATCTGTGCATATCCTTTACATACCAATCTAGCTTTGTTCCTTGTAATCTGTCCATATTCATTCAATTTATTCTTGAAAACCCATTTTGTGTCGATCACATTATTATTCTTTGGTCTTGGAACCAATTCCCAAGTGTCATTTTTCTCTATTTGATCCAATTCTTCATCCATGGCCTTATTCCAAAATTCATCCTTCCTAGATTCTTCAAAATAGTTTGTTTCAATTGTAGATAAGAGTGCTAGGTGTGTTTGTTCTGGTGAACGAATTCTTCTTCTAGTCTCAACTCATGCATCTTTGTTTCCGATAATTTGATCTGAAGGATGATTCTTTTGTACTCGTCTGCTAGGTGTTTTTGGAGACACTTGTTGAACTTGCTCTTATGCTTCTTTCAAATTGTCTTCATATTCCTCTTCTACTTATTTTTCATCTTCTGCTTCCTTTTTGAAAGGTTTTCCCATTGATTCATTTTCTTCTTCCTTTGATTCTGGTCTGTCTATTTCATTAATTGTTACATTGATGTTTTCCACAACTTTTTTCAATCTCAGATTGTAAAATTTGTATGCTTTCCCTTTACTTGAGTAACCAAAAAGTACTCCTCTGTCCACACAAGAGTCAAACTTTCACATTTTTTCATCTTTTATTTTGATGTAGCATTTGCTTCCAAAAATTCTAAAGTGCTTCACATTTGTTAGTCTTCCTTTCCCTAGCTTGTAGGGAGTTTTTTCAGTGTTGTTTCTGATCATTACTTTGTTTTGAATGTGAACTATTGTATGCACTGTCTGTGTCCAAAAAATATCTGTCAATTTGGAATCCATTAGCATTGTTCAAGCCATTTCATGCACTGATCAGGGGATCAAATTTTGCTCAAAAATTCAAAATGATCGGAATTGCTTCAAAATGAACAGGAGCATAGCCCTCATCGTCACAAACCCAACGCAACTCATTTGGCTTCAAACGGACATCGGGAGTGAGAGATATCGCGATCTGTTCAAATCATCAAACAGGTAAAAAAAGGATGATGATTGTGCAGTTCGTACAGTCCGTACAGACTGACATGGCAGAGGTCGTACATGTGACATAGCAAGAAGTATGCTGACAGGGTAGCTGGTGGCATGGAAATCATCTATTGGTAGATGTGATCGAATCACAATGCGACACGTGGCATCATTTTGATAAATGGTGTGGTGCCACGTGGCCCAGTCATGGGCTACCACATGGCACCATTGTATTGGTGATTAGTTCAAAACATTATGGACTCCATGGGGTTTGAACCGGTGACCTCCCCCATAGTCCAAAGTCTTGGCAAGAGCCACCCTGCCAATGTGCCCACACGTTGTTGCTTACTATATAACAAATTGCATTTAATTTAAATTAAACTTTATGTATGGTTGGTGGGGGGTCCGGGCCGGGGCTTAGCCCCAGCCTGCGGTTATATCCACCATATCATATGACCATAACATATGACTCCAATGCAATGGGCGCACGCGCATTTTGGGTTTTAACTTGTGGTTTAAAACAGTTGAACGACCTGCCACATGTTTCGTTGCTATTTGGCCTTGGAAACGGTTAGCCCTTTTGTATTTGCGTCGGTCGTATGGAGGACCCATGTGCCCACGAGTTTGGCGATTAGGGGATGGTGCATCCATAACCGTCCTACAGTTCACACCGTTTGTGCAGTTGCGTTCGGTGTCGGGTTTTTACGCTTTAAATGGTGTGTGTGCTAGGTTGAACGTACAAGGGTGCAATTTGTAGATGCAGAGACGGCAAGCTTGAAGGGGGGACTTCCAGGAACCCTAACTTCTTCGTTTTTTGGCCAAACGAGGTGCCGAAAAAGCCCAACTAGAGATTTTTGGACACTCTGAAGCCATTGGAGCAGTCTGTTTGTCATTTTGAGCATTGTAAATCACGTTTTTGAGCACTTTGAGCAAATAATACTAATGATCCATTGGAAGTTGGACCAGGAGATGTAGCCCAAGAGAGGGGTGAACTCCTTTATCATTTGTTGTGTTATGTGTTTATGTTCATTGATTATGCTACTATTTATATGCATCTTAAATGAGTAAATCCTATTAATCAGGTGTTGCAAAGTTGATCCATTTGTTTTTAACACATAAAATTTAACTTGCAAATATTTTCAAGATTACAAGTCTTCTTCATTTTTAGATCAAGTTGGTATCAGAGCATAGGTTTTTGAAAACTTGATTATTTGCAAGTGTTTTGTTTTCTTATGCTCACAAGGTTGAAACTCACAAGAGGAGAAGGTCAACTTGTGGAGCCAAGTTCTCATCCTTCAAGGAGGAAGAATATACAATCACCGCAAGTTTCAAGGAGGCATTCACCAAGTATGGCTCATGAAGAAAGTCATGAACATGTTCCTGCAGAAGATGAAGATCTCAGAAAGGTTGTCATGGAAATGAGAGAGATGATGAAGATCTTGATGGAAAGGAATGGAGGGTTGCAAGGTGAAGGCTCCAACCCTTCAAAGCATAAGGGAGACAGTGGTGATAAAACTCCAAATGGAAATGGAGGGAATGGTGCTTCTCCACCACCCTCTCCTCCATCTTCTTCTTCTTCTTCTTCTTCTTCTTCTTCTT
>ML810023.1:57466-70252 GCA_009831015.1 Picea engelmannii
AAGTTGGGTTTGTATACTCCACTTCCAGTTCCTTCTTGACCTTGGGAAAGTATTTCCATGGATTTTGTAGGTGGTTTACCTATGTCGAGACGAAATCATGATTATATTTATGTTGTGGTTTATCGATTTAGCAAAATGTGTATTTTGATGCCTTGTACTAAGTAGGTTACAGCTGAACAAACGGCATAAATGTTCTTTCAAAATGTTTGGGTGCATTTTGGATTGTCTAAGTCCATTATTTCTGATCGGGATTCTCGATTTGTTGGAAGTTTTTGGTCGAGTTTATGGGCACTCATGGACACCAAACTTAAAATGAGCACAGCTTTTCATCCGCAAACAGATGGTCAGACAGAGGTGGTAAATCGAACAGTGGTGCATCTTCTTCGTGCCTATTGCAGCAAGCATCCTAAACTTTGGGATGAGCATTTACACTACATTTAGCATGCTTACAATCATGCTAATCACTCTTCGACTCAAACGTCGCCATTTGAAGCATGTTTTGGCTATTTGTCCAAATATCCTTTAGATTTTATCTTTGGGAAGGATATTGCTATCGATGGTCAATATGACATTGATAGGGCATAAAAGTTCATTGAACAAATTCAGTCGATACATCAAGTGGTGCAAGAGCAGTTGGAAAAGAGTCAAGCCAAGTACAAGACGAGACATGACAAGCATCGTGTTGATCACAGTTTCCAAGTTAGAGATGAAGTTTGGCTTTACATCAGTAAGGAGATACTTAAAGGAGAAGGTAAAAAATTGAAACCGATTCGATATGGTCCTTTCAAGATTGTCGACAAGATTGGTAACAATGTCTTTCGTTTAGATTTGCCTCCTTATATGCAAATGTATGCAGTTGTTAATGTTGAGAATTTGAAATTGTATGAGCCTCCGTTGATTGATGATTATGGAGAGCATGTTCAGATTCCTTCTATAGATGATTTTTCCCCAAAATATCTTACATAACTGCATGAAGACACAATCCTTAACAGGAGAATGCAAACTTCAAAACGAGGAAATGTGGAGTATCTTCGAGTTGGTCTTAAAGGAACAAATCCAAGCAAAGACAAGTGGATTGAGGTTGGAAGGGTGAGGGAATTATACCCTCATCTTCACATAGACTAAATATAGTCTTTTGGAGGTCCAAAAGCTTCCCAATGGGGAGGTGTGATCAGGGGATCAAATTTTGCTCAAAAATTCAAAATGCTCGGAATCGCTTCAAAACGAACAGGAGTGTAGCCCTCGTCGTCACGAACCCAACACAACTTGTTCGGGTTCAAATGGACATCAGGAGCGAGAGATATCGCGATCTGTTCGAATCATCAAACAGGTAAAAAAAGGATGTTGACTGTGCAGTCCGTACAGTTCGTACAGGCTGATGTGGCAGAGGCCGTACAGGTGACGTGGAAAGAAGTACGTTGATAGGGTAGTTGGTGATGTGGCAATCATCTATTGGTATATGTGATCGAATCGTAATGCGACACATGGCATCATTTTGATAAATGGTGTGGTGCCACGTGGCCCAGTCATGGGTTGCCACGTGGCACCGTTGTATTGGTTATTAGGTCAAAACATTATCGACTCCATGGGGTTCGAACCGGTGACCTCCCCCATAGTCCAAAGTATTGGCAAGAGTCGCCCTGCCAATGCGCCCACACGTTTTTGCTTACTATATAACAAATTGCATTTAATTTAAATTAAACTTTATGTATGGTCGGCGGGGGGTCGGGGCCGGGGCTTAGCCCCAGCCCGCGGTTGTATCCACCATATCATATGACCATAACATATGACTCCAATGCAATGGGCGCATGTGCATTTTGGGTTTTAACTTGTGGTTTAAAATGGTTGAACGACCCGCCACATGTTTCGTTGTTATTTGGCCTTGGAAACGGTTAGCCCTTTTGTATTTGTGTCGGTCATATGGAGGACCCATGTGCCCACAAATTTGGCGGTTAGGGGTTGGCGCACCCATAACCGTCCTACAATTTGCACCATTTGTGCGGTTGCATTTGGTGCTGGGTTTTCACGCTTTAAATGGTGTGTGTGCTAGGTTGAACGTACAAGGGTGCAATTTGTAGATGCAGAGACAGCAAGCTTGAAGGGGGGACTTCCAGGAAGCCTAACTTCTTCGTTTTTTGGCCAAACGAGGTGCCGAAAAAGCCCAAATAGGGGTTTTTGGATGCTCTAAAGCCATTGGAGTAGTCTATTGGTCATTTTGAGCACTGTAAAGCATGTTTTTTAGCACTTTGAGCAAATAATACTAATGATCCATTGGAAGCTGGACCAGGAGATGTAGCCCAAGAGAGGGGTGAACTCCTTTATCATTTGTTGTGTTATGTGTTTATGTTCATTGATTATGTTGTTGTTTATATGCATCTTAAATGAGTAAATCCTATTAATGAGGTGTTGCAAAGTTGATCCATTTGCTTTTAACACATAAAATTTAACTTGCAAATATTTTCAAGATTACAAGTCTTCTTCATTTTTAGATCATGTATTGTCATGTAATTTATTTCAACAACTCCATTTTGTTGAGGTGATCTAGCAATGAATAATTTCCTTTTTATTCCATGATTGTTGTAGTAGTCCATAAATTCCTTTGAAGCGAACTCTCCTCCATTATCAAATCTCAAGCATTTGATTTTTTAATCCATTTCATTTTCAACCATTTCCTTGTAGATCTTAAAGTTTTCAAAATATTTTGACTTATTCTTGAGAAAGAAAACTACAGTCATTATTGTATAATCATCAACTAATAACATAAAGTATTTCTCACCTTTTAAACCCTTTATTGTAGTTGGTTCAACTAGATCAGTGTGCACAATTTCCAGTGGTCTTGTTGTTAAATATTCCTTTGGTTTGAACCTGGTCTTTGTTTGCTTTCCTTGTTGACAATGCTTGCATAAAATGTTGCTTCGTTTCGTGATCTGGAGAATTTCTCTGACTGCTTCTCTTTTGATGACTTTGAAAAGGTTATCAAATGTATGTGACCCATTCTTCTGTGTCATAGCCAACTTTCATCTTCATTTCCTAGACAACACTTTTCATTTCCAATTTCACTTAACACATATATGTTGTTTAAAGTTATTGCAGTTGTAGCAATCAATTTTCCTGGACCTTCTTTTCTTATCTCTCACTTTTGTGAATCGAAAGTAACTCTATGACCTTGGTCACACATTTGAATCACACTTAGAAGATTATGTTTCATATCTTATACTAGTATAACATTTTATGCCTTTGTATTCTTGTTCCCAATTCTAATTGTGCATTTTCCAATGATTTTAGTTGAATCATCATTTTCGAAGGAGACTGATCCATATCTTTCCTTTCTTAATGTAAGAAACATGTCTCTATCACCTGTCATGTGTTTTGAACAGCCACTGTCAACATACCAACCATGTTTCTTCTACTTAGCTTGTAGATCGAGTGTGCATTCTTCATTTCTATACTGATTCTGATTTCTTATCCATGTCATTTTCTAAGGTTCATGTATGTGACTGTTGTTATTCTGTTGCAGTTCTCTAGGAGGGACTGTCATTCTTCAATCTTTCACCATGTGTCCAAAGTTGTTACTTTTGTAACATTCCACTTCAGTGCTCAAAGATTCAAACTTGTTGTAACTTCTTCTATGCGTTTCACTAGGCCTTCTTGGATAACCCTTTTGTGTATGAATTTCAAAGTTGTTTATGTTCTTGTTGTTAGCTTTGCAATTCATAGCTTTATATCCCTAATTATTACATGCATAACATAAACCAAAAAATATAGTTTGATACCTGAGAGTTGAAGATATTCTGAAAGAAGGTGCTCTTTTGAATCCTTATTCTTCTTGAGGCCTATCTGTCTATTGTTGATTCTAAAATCTGAATCTTCTTGGTGGAGGAGTGTCCCTGTAATCTTCCTTGTATATCTTCCTATCCCCTTTGATTGTTTCTGCATATCTTTTTGGATATGTTTCTTGTGATGTTGTTTTGGAGCTTGATTCATTTTCTGTATTATTGTATCCAAGTCCAGACTTGTCAAGATGAGATTTTTTACTATTGATAATGTCATCCAAAACTTTTGAGTTATTCTGCATATTTTTCTTTTGAATATCCTTTCTTAATGTGACAATATTTGCTTCCAAATTTCCAATGATCTTGTCACTTTCTTCTAGTTGTTTTTTGAGTTTTTCTTCAATTCTTTTATCTTCTTCTATTTTAACCTTAAAATTTGTGATCATTTGTTCTAGTTCTTGAGTGTCTTCTTTCTTGTCTAGTTCCACTTGTAGTTTCTTGTTTTTCTTCTTTTCTCTTCTGATAACTTATATGGCACACATCAATTCTTCTCGGTAGTCAACTTATGCCTTTTCAATTTCTTCGACTTCTTCATATTCTTCTTCGGCTTCTTCATATTCTTCTTCTGAGTCTTCTTTATCATATTCTTCTACTACCATGAATAAAACTCTTCTTGTATCACTGTCACTGACTTCATCTTCATCTAATGATGAGATGTTTTCTTTGGTGCATAAGCTTTTCTTGAAAACTTTCTTTGTAGTTATTTTTCCTTTATATGTTTGTTTACCTTTTGAGTAACCTTCATCATTTCCCATTTTCTTATGAGGATATTTGTTAGCAAAATGATTAATACCATCACAATTAAAACAAATTAAAGGAAGATTATCTCTAGACCTACCGTCGGTTCCCTTGTTCATTATTTTGATGAAGTTGGCCATTTCTTCATCATCTTCCGAGACGTCATTGTTGTTGCTATGTTCTTCTTGTTGCTTTTCATTTTGCTTTAATCCTTTGGATGCTTTGAAATATGCTTCTTTTACATATGGATTTTCTTGTTCAGTTCTCATTTCACATGCTGTGAAGTTTCCATGCAATTCGTCCATGCTTATTGAATTTAGATCTGATCTTTCTTCTAGTGCTAATATCTTAGGGTCAAATCTCATAGGAAGAGATCTTAGTACCTTTTGAAAAATTACAGATTCTTTGATTTCTTCTCCTAATCCTATGATTGCATTCACTGTTTCATCGACTCATAAGAAGTAGGTTGCAATATTCTCATCTTCCTTCATCTTTAGTTGTTCGAACTGACCTATGTAAGTTTCAAGCTTTGATTCTTTGACTTTTGAATCTCCTTCATAAATATTTCGAAGCTTGTCCCAAATCTCTTTATCATATTTACAATGCGCAACTTTGGTGAATATTGTTTCACTGAGACCATTCAGAAGTGCATTTGTGGCTTTGGAATTATTGGTACAGGTTTACAGCGGTATATCTCACAGTGATAGTGTGACAGTGGTTCCATCATTCTACTTCTACTTCAGGGCGGTTGGATGAGGCAAGGACAAGTGGTTGTAGCCACCTTTCAGTTGTAGCTGGAGAACATAGGGGGTTGCGGCCTCCTTCTGGTTGTAGCCAGAGAAATGAGGAGTTGGAGCTTCCCTCAGGTTGTAGCCTGAGAAACTAGGGGGTTAGGTCTCCTTCCAATTGCAACTGAAAAACAAAGGAAGTTGGTGCTTCCAATGAATGTAATTCTTCAAGACATATACGAAAAAGCAATATTTGGTTTTCTCCCAATTTGGGTTTCCACGTAAAACACCGGTGTACTTTGTATGTGTTTGATTGTTCATTTCTTATTGCTCATTATTGAATAATATTTATACATTGATATAGCACATGGATTATTTGAAGAAAAAGGATTATAACAACGCTATTACTGATTCACCCCCCCCTCTTAGTAATCCAACAATTGGAATCAGAGCGGGTTCCTTCAAAAATCAGTTTAACCGCTGAAAGGTAGATCATGGAGAGTACCAACTTGTATAAAAATGGAATACCACAGTTTGATGGAAAGAAGTATGATTTTTGGAGCATAAGGATGAAGACATATATACAGGCATAGGGATTTCAAGTTCGGTAATCAATTGTAAATGGATACACAGCACCAGCAGTTCCACCAACAAATGACAAAGCAATGAAACTCAATGAGAATAATTCCAAAGCCAAAAATGCACTTTTGAATGGTCTCAGTGATACAGTATTCACCAAAGTTGCACATTGTAAATCCGCTAAAGAGATTTGGGACAAGCTTCGGAATATTTATGAAGGAGACACAAAAGTCAAAGTAGCAAAGCTTCAAACTTATAGAGGTCAGTTCGAACAACTAAAAATTAAGGAAGATGAGAATATTGCAGCCTACTTCTTATGAGTCGATGAAACAGTGAATGCAATCATAGGATTCGGAGAAGAAATCAAAGAATCTGTAATTGTTCAAAAGGTACTAAGATCTCTTCCTATGATATTTAACCCTAAGATATCAGCACTAGAAGAAAAATCAGATCTAAACTCAATAAGCATGGGCAAACTGCATGGAATCTTCACAACATGTAAAATGAGAATTGAACAAAAAAATCCAGATGTAAAAGAAGCAGCTTTCAAAGCATCCAAAAGATCAAAGAAAAAGGAAAAACAACAAGAAGAACATAGCAGCAAAAATGACGTCTCGAAAGATGATGAAGAAGTGGAAAACTTCATCAAAATATTGAACAAGGGAACCGACGATAGGTATAGAGGTAATCTTTCTTTAATCTGTTTTAATTGTGATGGTACTGGTCATTTTTCTAAAAAACGTCCTCATAATAAAAAGAGAAATGATGAAGGTTACTCAAAGAGAAAACACGCATATAAAGGCAAAAGAACTACAAATAAATTTTTCAAGAAAAGATTATGCACCAAAGAAGACATCTCATCATCAAAAGAAGATGAAGTCAGTGACAGTGAGACAGGAAGAGTTATATTCATGGCAGCAAAAGACTCTAACAAAGAAGACTCTGAAGAATAATATGAAGAAGCTGAAGAAGAATATGAAGAATTCGAAGAAGAAATTGAAGAAGCAGAAGTTGACTGTCGAGAAGAATTAATGTGTGCCATAGAAGTTATCAGAAGAGAAAAGAAAAAAAAAAACAAGAAACTACAAGAAGAACTAGACAAGAAAAATGATACTCGAGAACTAGGACAAATGATCACAAAATTGAAGGTTCAAATAGAAGAAGATAAAAGAATTGATGAAGCACTCAAAGAAAATCTAGAAGAAAATGACAGGATCATTAGAAACTTGGAAGCAGAGATTGTCGCACTAAGAAAGGATATTCAAAAGAAAAATATGCAGAATAGCTCAAAAGTTTTGGATGGCATTATCAGTAGTCAAAAATCTCATCTTGACAAGTCCAGACTTGGATATAATTAGACAGAAAATGGATCAAGCTCCAAAACAAAAGAGCAAGAAACATATCCAAAATGTTATGCAGAAACAATCAAAGGGGATAGGAAGATATACAAGGAATATTACAGGGACACTCATCCACCAAGAAGATTCAAATTTCAGAATCAACAACAGACAGATAGGCCTCAAGAAGAAGAAGGATTCATAAGAGCACCTCCTTTCAGAAGATATTCAACTCCTAGGTATCAAACTATATTTTTTGGTTTATGTTATGCATGTAATAATTTTGGACAAAAAGATGTGAATTGTAGAACTAACAACAAGAACAATAACAAATTTGAGAGTCATACACAAAGGGGTTATTCAAGAAGACCTAGTGAAACACAAAGAAGAAGTTACAATAGGTTTGAATCTTTGAGCACTGAAGTGGAATGTTACAAATGTAACAATTTTGGACACGTGGCCAAAGATTGCAGAATGATAGTCCTTCCTAAAGAACCTCAACAGAATAACAACAGTCACAGACAGGAACCTCAGAAAATGACATGGATAAGAAAGAAAGATCAGTATAGCAATGAAGAATGCATAATTTCTCTAATAGCTAAGCAAAAGAAACGCAGTTGGTATGTTGACAGTTGATGTTCAAAACACATGACAGGTGATAGAGACAATTTTCTTACATTACGAAAGTAAAGAGATGGATCAGTCTCCTTTGGAAATGATGATTCGGCCAAAATCATTGGAAAAGGCACGGTCTGAATTGGGAATAAGAATGAAAAGGCAGAAAATGTTCTACTAGTAGAAGATATGAAACATAATCTTCCAAGTGTGTGTCAAATGTGTGACCAAGGTCATAAAGTTACTTTCGATTCACAAAAGTGTGAGATAAGAAAATAAGGTTCAGAGAAATTGGTCGCTACAACTGCAAGAACTTCAAGCAACATATATGTGTTAAGTGAAATTGGAAATGAAAAGTGTTTTCTAGGAAAGGAAGATGAAATTTGGCTATGGAACAGAAGAATGGGGCACATACATTTTGATAACCTTGCCAAAGTCAGCAAAAGAGAAGCAGTCGGATAAATGTCCCAGATCACGAAACCAACCAACACTTTATGCAATCATTGTCAACAATGAAAGCAAACAAAGACCAGTTTTAAATCAAATGAATATTCAATGACAAGACCACTGGAAATTGTGCATACTGATCTAGTTGGACCAACTAAAACAAAGGGCTTAAAAGGTGAGAAATACTTCATGTTATTAGTTGATGATTATACAAGAATGACTGCAGTTTTTTTTCTCGAGAATAATTCAGAAGCTTTTGAAAACTTCAAGATCTATAAGGAAATGGTTGAAAATAAAATGGATTCAAAAATCAAATTCTTGAGATCTAATAATGGAGGAGATTTCACCTCAAAGGAATTTATGGACTACTGCAACAATCATGGAATAAAAAGGCAATTCTTCATTGCTAGGACACCTCAACGGAATGGAGTTGTTGAAAGAAAGAACAAGACAGTACAAGAAATGGTTTGAACAATGTTAATGGATTCAAAATTGATATATATTTTTGGACACAGGCAGTGCATACAGTAGTTCGCATTCAAAAATGAGTAATGCTCAGAAACAATGCTGACAAAACTCCTTACAAACTATGGTAAGGAAGACCAACAAATGTAAAGCACTTCAAATTTTTGGAAGCAAATGCTATATCAAAAGAGAAGATGGAAGAATGGGAAAGTTTGACTCTCATGTGGACAAAGGAGTACTTGGTGGTTACTCAAGTACAAGAAAATCATACAAGTGTTACAACTTAAGATTGAACAAAGTTGTGGAAAGCATCAACGTAACAATTGATGAAACAGGAAGACCAGAATCAAAGGAAGAAAATGAATCAATGAAACAACCCTTAGAAGAAGAAGTAGAAGATGAAAAATAAGAAGAAGAGGAAGATGAAGAGAATATGATAGAAGCAAAAGAGAAAGTTCACCAAGTGTCTCCAAAGACACCCAGTAAACGAGTACAGAAGAATCATCATTCAGATCATATTATCATAAACAAAGATGCAGGAGTTGAAACTAGAAGAAGAATTTGTTCACCAGAACAAACACACCTAGCACTCTTATCTACAATTGAACCAAACTATTTTGAAGAAGCCAACAAGGATGAATCTTGGAATAAGGCCATGGATGAATAATTGGATCAAATAGAGAAAAATGACACTTGGGAACTGGTTCCAAGACCAAAGAATAAGAATGTGATCGGCACAAAGTGGGTATTCAAGAATAAATTGAATGAATATGGACATGTTATAAGGAACAAATCTATATTGGTATGTAAAGGATATGCACAGGTTGAAGGAATCGACTTTGAAGAGGCATTTTCCCCAGTTGCCAGAATGGAAGCAATCTGTTTGCTTTTAGCTTATGCATGCTCCAAAAATATTAAAATGTATCAAATGGACGTAAGATCATCTTTTCTGAATGGGGAACTTGAAGACGAAGTCTACATTGAACAACCAGAAGGATTTCAGTTGTCAGAAAACGCAGATTATGTGTGTAAATTAAAGAAGGTCTTGTATGGTCTAAAACAGGCTCCTAGAGCATGGTACTCTAGACTGGATAAGTATCTGCAACAGGCAGGGTTCAGAAAAGGAAGTGCAGACAGCAACCTCTACATCAAGGTAATTCAAGGTAATATTTTATTAATTGAAGTTTATGTTGATGATATTATTTTTGGTAGTGATGATGACCGGTTAAGCCAGAAATTTGCAAAAGATATGCAGAATGAATTTGAAATGTCGTTACTTGGAGAACTATCCTTCTTTATGGGACTTTATATATGCCAAAGCAACCAAGGAATTTTTATTTCTCAAACCAAGTATATCAGAGAAGTCCTAAAAAGGTTTGGTATGGAAGATTGCAAACCAGATATCACTCCCATGCAAACCAGTTGCAAGTTGAGAAAAAATGATGATTCAAAGTCTACAGATCAGAGGCAATACAAGTCAATGATTGGCACTCTACTATATGTGACAACATATAGACCAGATGTAATGCAGGAAGTTGGACAGGTGGCACGATTTAAAGCAGCACCAAAGGAATCACATGTATTAGCGGTGAAGAGGATTTTCAGATATCTCAAAGGAACAGAAGATTTTGGATTATGGTATCCAAAATGAAAGGATCTATCACTTATTGCCTACATGGATGCAGAATGGGTAGGTTTTATTGATGACCAACAAAGCACCAGTGGGGCAGCATTCTACTTGGGTGAGTGTTTAGTATCATAGCTAAGCAAGAAACAATCATCAGTATCCTTATCTACAGCTGAGGCAGAGTACATTGTAGCAACATCATATTGTACACAGGTTCTTTGGATGAAACAAACTCTGACAGATATACAGGTTGAGTATGATGAGTCCATTTCAATCTATTGTGATAATACAAGTGCCATCAATATCTCAAATAATCAGTTGATGCACTCCAAGATGAAGCACATTCCAATCAAGTATCACTTTTTATGGGAATAGGTTGCAGAAAAGAACATCAGAGTTGAGTATGTGGTCACAAAAGAACAAGTGGTAGACATCTTTACAAAACCACTTCCACATGAAGCCTTTGACTATCTTCGTCAGAGACTCTGAGTTATTTCTACTCCAAAATGAATGCTTTTGAATGCTTATCTTATATGTCTTAGATGTACACGAGGAAGCACCATAAGAAGATAGTTCAGTTAGGGGGAGCAGCCCCAGATGGAAAGATACATTTTCCATTGATGACAAAGGGGGAGAGATTTATCAGATGTAGAAGATAGAGGCATGGTTCTAGAGGGAGCATATTTATCATATGCAGAGGATAGAGGCATGGTTCCAGGGGGAGCATGAGTGATATGATTTCAGTATTGCATCAGAGTGTTTCCATCAATACCAAAGGGGGATATTGTTTATTAAGGTTGGTTGTCATTGATGTCAACCCTTGAAAAAAGCCTCATAGCACAAAGGTTGGGTAATGGACCCAAGATTTTTTGATGTAAACATGACTCTTTATTGTCTTGTCATGTTTATGTTGATTGTGGAGCACCTGATTGTCTTCCTGATTCAGAGGTCTTTTACTTTCAGTCATGTTTATACCCCATGAAGTATTTACACTCCATAAGTATGTACACTCTTCCACGTGGGGGAGTGCAGCGTCCCCCGATGGGGGTTCGGGGGAAAATCCCCCAAAGGAAAAATTATCTTGTAAATATATATTGTAATTTCATTGTAAATCTGGATCGTTCATTATAAGGTCGCAAATTTAACGATAGAGATTATGTTAGGGTTTTTTTCCCTAGAAGGCAACCATCTTTTATGAGGGAAATGTATTGCGGCTATGATAGATAGCGAATATTGTATTCTGAGATAGGAGACTGTGAGAGAAAGAAGAGGAAGTTACAGCGGGTTTTGTTGTAGGTTTTATCCCTTCATATGATGGATAATAATAAAGGAAGGACCTGGCAATTTCTCTGGTGGACATAGCCCACACTGGGTGAACCACATAAATCTGTGTCTCTATTGTATTGTGTATCTTTTGTGTTTTGTTTCCACATTTGTTTTGTTTTATTGTTCCACAGTCCTATTTTTCTAATATTTTGATAATAAGTAGAAATGGATGAACTCCAAAGTGGTCCCCTTTATGGTGAAATCCCTCACGGGAAGACGCTTTGCGGATTGAGTTATCCTAGAAGTATGGTTAGAGAACTCATGCTTATTTGTGGAATAATGAGATGAAGGTTAGTGAATTTGTCATTGAAACTATCCTACATGGATAGTGCTTTTCATTCCATTTCCGGTGGTATGTGGAACGTTGCATAACTCCTCACAGTTAGAGAGTTATGGCCATGAGAATTTGGACAACCCAAGATTGGGTAATGGACCCAAGTTTGTTTGATGGATAATGGTATGAGTTTTGATATATTTTTAGGTAATACTATTATATATGGATGGTACATGTCATTCCATTTCTGATGGTATTTGGAACGTCACATAACTCCTCACAGTTTGAGAGTTATGGCCTTACGAAGTTGGAGGACCCTCTTATGTCATCTAGAAGTCCCAAAAGGTCAAAGTGGTTTAAGATATTTTAGAATGTAAATAATAAAATGAATTGATGAGTGTACTATAATTCAAAGTGAATACAAAATAAATTATTTAAATAATAAATTTAATGGAGAAATTAGAAGTGGGTTAACCCTAAAATAAGGAAAGTGGGCAAATTGGCCTAGAAGATGTTTTTAAGGAAGCTACTCGGAGAGTATAAATAAGAGGCAAGGTATTGATACTGAGAGGGGGGTGAATCAATATCAAGTACAAATTAAAACATTTTTCAACGTATACTTAAACCATTCAATTATATCTAATGATAAATGAACAATAGTATAAGAGTTACACCAATACAACATGCACAATATATGAGAAATAATCAATAGTTATTGTTCAAGGGAAGTAATGACTTCCAAAGGTAGCTACAGCTTCCAAATGTAAAGGGAGGGATAAACCTCCAAGAGGAAGATACAATCCTCCAATATCAAGAG